>JAYEVF010000092.1:0-124514 GCA_036346355.1 Rhipidocladum racemiflorum | reverse complement strand
AAAGAAGGATTAAACCACCTTAAGGGTCTCGACACGTACATGGGAGAAGTAATGCATAAAAGCAGAGAGCTTACCGTAAGAGCAAACGCCGGACCAGTTTGTCTCGAGTTGCAATGGCGGTCGCATCAAAATTTAAGAACGGATTGACCTGCCGGTCAAATTCGCCCGAAAGCAGCGCATCGCCGGGGCAGTGGCCTTGTCGCCTCCTCTTGGGCACCCGACAGCTCAGTGGGGGCAAGGGCGGCTCCTCTCGATCAACCCCCGAGATCGCTCGACTCTCCCGACTCGCTCGCCTCGAGGATGAACTTCCTCTCTGTGGTCGCAGCTCGTGGGCGAACATCCTCAGCCTCGCCTCCGCGCCGAGGGTCGAACGTTGGTCGCAGCCTCTCTCCGCCTCTGGCTTGCTCCTCGAAGACTCAACACAATGAGTTAGGATCTACTCCTTGGCCTCGGCCACCCACGATTGGCCTCGGGCGATCAACTCTTGGGCTCTCAGCTACTTTCCCGAAGTCACCTCGCATTTCCGCGCCATGCCATCCCTCAGAAGAAACCAAGGCCATAGCTTCCTGGCCTCATTTAGCCTTGCTCCGGCGACTAAGGAGCCTTGGCATGTGGAGGGTGCCAGTTTCTCGAGTTCAACCTGTGGCGGTTCCTCCAAGTCCTCGCCCATCGCCAAATCGACGACAAGCGTCACTTCTGCCACAATCATGCGAGTCAAGAATCCACTCACCATTCATCGGAAATTCATGACAGCGAACAGCTATCACGCCCACGCTAAGCTGAGCGGGGTTAGCCTTTAAAATCGCACAAGAACGAAAAACAAAGGGACTACATGAGGACATTACCTTCCGCCAGATTTACACTCTCATCCTCGACCTCCTCGCTTTGGGCCACGGGGCGCCAACACAAGGGGCCCTCAGAGGGCCTCAAATGATTTACTTCTGCTGCCTGCATGGCATCACCGGCCTCTTGCCATCATAGGGTCGACTGCCCATGTCGGCCCCTGGCCCAGTACCAAGGCCTGACGAGGCGCCGACCTTGGCTCCTCCCGACAGGGGGACTGCAGCCTTCCTCCTCCCTCTCGGCCGGGGTCCTCGACTCACCCACGCAGTTTGAGCCACCGAGGGCCTTGATCTGGGCCTCAAGTTGCTCCCTGCTCGCGGTGACTTGGTCGCCTCCTCGGCCACCTGCAAGCTACCCATCAGCTCGAATTTCTTCTCATGAAATCAAAGAAACCATCAGTTTGAGTTCCCTTACCTTCTTCCGGTCGGCGCACTCGGCGGTGCTTGGTCGGAGGTTTGGATTTCCAGGCTTGGCGCTTTTGAGTTCAAGTGGGAGGAGGCGAGGCAGAAGGCCTGCCGGCTTCACCCGCCGCTTTCTTGCAGAACCTCTCTGGCCGGGTATCTCTCTTGGGCTGCTGACCGGGCGCCGACACGGCGGAGCTCAAGGGCGACCTTCTCCCCGCGAATGTAAACCGAGCAAGGCAAGCTCGGATGTATTTCTCGGTGCAAAAGAAAATAGGAATACGACCGCATCAACAAGTGCCGAGATATTTTTGGGGAACCGGTAGCCTGGCTTCAACTCCTTCTCCTTCTAAGGCCAAACATTTCTACAATTCTTTCCTCGACCCAATCCATCCCTGAGTCGCACGCGAACAAGGAGTAAAAATCAGACCAACACTTTCGGGCAACGATGAAGGTCAAAAAGAGGGGTCCAAGGGGCATACTCAAGGCTGCCCTCGCGGGGTGGGATGTCTTGCCACCCCGGCCACCTCGAAGAATGGATGCTCCCTTTACACCGCAAAGGGGGACACCCTCACTGAAGGTGAAATCCCGGCAATGTCCCGACTGCCAGCTGAGCCTCCCATCCGGCCGAGCCCACTGATGGTCCCGAGAATCCGCTTTCTCCGGCTGCACGGCAAGGGCGCTACTGTCTTGTACTGTGGCTGACCTCTCCCTGTAGGGTCACCTAGTTCCTCCATCTTCTTCCTCGGTAGAACCAGCAGGTCTACCAAATTTCGACACCCAGTCCCCAAGGAAAGAAGGGGGTACTTGTATGGTCTGCCAATGGCTAAGGTAGACGCAACCGGCGGGGTATTCTTGCTTGCAAGTGGAAGGAGAGTAGAAGTGGAAGAAGAGGCCGCCGAGGCGCAGGGGAGAAGATCGTGAGGGAAAGAATGGAGTTAGGGTTACAGATGAGAAATCTCAGACCCGCAAAAAGGCGAGCACGGAGACGAGGAACTCACTCTCGGCAAGCCGAGCCCGCTGACTCGTGATAGCTCACAGGAGACGCATTTCTCCTCTCGCGGGCGCCGTTCGCCACTCACTCCCAAGCGCCGAGCGCTGTTCAGGCTCGACATGGCCGCTATCCACGAGTGCCTCGGAGCCTCCTCCGGTTTCATTTACTAACACCGCAACGCGCCATTGGTGTGGGGAGTATGAGGTCGCAAAGGGCGCCGAGTCTCTTGGAGAGAATTCAGGTGAAATTGAGCAAAGCGCGGGCAGCTTTGTTCTGCGCTTGATCTGCTGGGCAAGGCCTTGAAAGACGCATTTAACACCACCACGACTCTTTCGCGAAACATCACCTGTCCATTACAGTGAAATCGCCAAGAAATGCATCGCCTCTCAAGAAATCAAGTACTATTACAATGAAGCTTCTGGAGAAGTGAACTAAAGTAATATAACGCTGCGCCATCACAAGATGATTGCTCAAGCATTTAGCAATAAGTCGACGCTTTACTCATGACGCATAAGTCTACTCCTGTCATTTAGATGAATGTCGTGTGCCACGAGCAAACATCACTACTAGAACCTAATCCCTCACTTCGAGTCTTTTTAGGCCCAAGGGGAAGCCAGAGGCAGGATGGTTCCCACGCCAGACCTGCGAGGCCCCTGGTAGCCGAGGCTGGATTGACTATTCTCTAAAAAGACCATTGTACCCCAAGAAGGTCCTCGAAGATCACAGGCACATGCGGCCTGCCATCGGAAGATGCTCTCGGGAGAGGCGTCCAAACAACACAGCGCTAGAGCATACGTGTTGCTCACTCCGTTCACCTACGACCATCTTGGGCGAGATGGTGAGGGGACCTTGGTCAAACCATTAGAAAGGAAAATGGCGACCAATCCGCCAGAAAGATCAAGCGCAAAGGTGCACCGGAAATTCAAAACAACGTTATGTATCAAAGAGGCATCCAGGATGGGTAGGCGTTACGGATATGGATGTATGGCGTAAGTAGGGAGTAGTTACCTTTTGTCTGACATGAGCTTCTGTATTTAATCCCAGAAAACACCTAAGCGGGGACTTTTTGACAAAACATAAACGATACACCGGAGTAGAGGCTGTTATCTCGTGGTGAGAGCCCGAACAGAATGATAAACACTGCGTGTGTTCTCCCGTCTTAGCATTGCTCGAACATTACCCTTGCTAGTGCGAAGGGGCCCTTTAATGACCCCTCATTCCAACAAGTAGGACCAGTAGGAGCCCGTTTCTCCAATCGTCCGACACACATTGACATGAGAACTTGTTGAAACCTAGACATAGGATTATTCATGCTATGAGATGAAACTTGGATACTAGTCGCTTTATTAAATGTTATGCCCAACCATGCTTTAGTTATGGATAGAATGTGAGGCTTGAATCTTTATGAAACTTTACAAATAAGTTGGAAAATGGCAAAGAAAGGTGAATCTTGATATGTGGGTTAAAAATGAAAATAAAAGTATGTTTTAGACAGGTAGTAGCGTTATGTATAATTGAAAGTGCAATGGATTGTCTTTTTGCTTTGTGCAAATATCAACCCTTATGCAGTATAAAGATTTGGATGGATGTGGTATGAATTTGGTAGTTGCATTAGTTAGGGGGAGAGATATCACTCGCCTTGAGTCAACCTAGGGTAGAATCTTGATACTATCATTGAGTTAATTGGTGCTTAACCACATGTGCTTAGTATGGGATAGCCTTAACTTAGTAAGCTAGATGAAGTTTGAACCTTGTACGTTGGTGAGGCGAAGAGTATGGACTCAACCAAGCATGAGTGGTGTCGTTAGAGAGCTCTCCTTCACCAAGGTGTTGGGATCAAGTGACAGGAAATACAATGGAGTATGCCTTGCTATGGGGAGAGGAAGCAGGGGTGATGGCTGGCGGGACCCTTCGTGACCGTTGAACCCCACTGCCCGCCATAGCAAGGACAGGTCATACTTTCGAGGCTAGTGCAGGGTGAACTGGCTAGTCGAAAAGTTTAAATCATAGTCTAGCAAAGCGGATACTTGTGTATCGCGTGGGCATAGTTGACATGATTGCTAGAATATGTCATGTAGATAAAGTGTACACTCTACATGAGATTTAAACCTAATTGATTAGCCATGCTCATGGTCAAGAGCAGCTTTGGGACATAATGTCAAGTATAGTATCTTTTGGTTTGATTTTTGTAAACACTTCAAAGAAAAATGTGTTGGTAGGGACCAGTTGGGATCATCAATATGAAAGGTTGGATTAATGGTATACGGCAGATCATGTGATGAAAAATTGGCTTAATGGGATGATTTTTGGTATTGCTTTAAAGTGGTTGTTCTCATGTTGCATGTAATTGGTGCATGTGCATATCTTTGTTTCAGATAATTGGCTGATATACTTGTCATAGCATGGTAATTATTTTGCTTGATGCAATGCGCTCGTAATGAGTAGTTGCATGGATTGGATCTTGACTCAAGTCGTGGATTTGTGCTAGTATTAACCGCGGTTGTGTGTTTGCCTTCATGTGGGGTGTTGCTTGAATTCGAACGTGGCTCTGGTGTGGGGGGCCAGTAACTAGGTTCATGGAGGAACTGAGGTTGAGACTAGGCGCTTAGGGAGGAATCGAGGTCTTGGTGGTCGAGGATGTCGTGCAGCTGTTGGAGCCAGAGCACGGTGCATGTGGTTGCTAGTGAGTCGCGTGAGTGCACGGCAGGTGGAGCGTGCAGCGTCTGCATTATGTAACGTTTGAGGTAGTTTCAGCATGTATTGGGCCATGTTGGGTAGTGGATATGCATCGCGAACTCTTCTAGGGATTTTTCTTGCAAATGGGGGAGGTGTCACTGTTTACATTGTACGCAGGAATTATGGTTTGTACTCTTTTGTTTGGAGCTGCTGTAATCAGATTAGACATAAAAGAAATAAAATCAATTTCTTCAGAGCCGCACGCACGAAAAAAAACTGCTCAACAGACGGCTTCCTGGCGGCGCGTACGGCAGGAGTCGGAGAGCATTCGACCAGCTCGTGGTGGCTGGAAGATCAATTCGGCTCTCTTCCTCCCCAGCGACGGCAGTAGAGCAGTAGACACAAAGATTGTTTTTTTTTTACTCATGCGTGGAGGAAGTGTGGCTGCCTTTGCACAACGAAGCGCCGGCGAGCATGCCTCAAACTTCGCGTGTGGGGCTACGTGCGTTGAAGACCTCCATGCCGTGGTGACTGGTGACACAAGAAAAGCTCGTATGTGCATGGTTGCAACGTAAAAGCAAGTGCATACAAGCAAAGCTCCAAGGTAGTACATGCAACGGAAGGAACAGGAGAAAGATTAGCGACTGCGCAAAAGAAAAAGGAAGCCAGAACGGCAGCAAGTTCAAGAAAAGCAAGCAAACAGCGCTACAACATTCGATCTACAGCCTTGCTGGTATCTCGCAATTTACTGTAGCAGCCGAAAAAGGATTCTGTTACATGTGTGTAAGTCCACCAAACGAAACTATTGTGTTTCCGTTTTGATTTCTAGATTGATTTATTATTGCATCATGGTAATTTTTGATTTGATCTATTCCAAACCTTCCTAGGGCATTAAGTAGGTGATCTAAAAGTTTGATTGGTTAATTCCTCATAAATTTTTGTTTAATCACAAAATTAAGGTTTAATCAATTTTCGGTTCTTTTGGAGACAGTCAACTTGCAGAAGCCTATAACTTTTGATCCGTAGATCCGGTTGAGTCAATTCTTATTGGGTTAGTTTCTCGATTGAATCTAGTTTATACAATAAGAATTTCACATCAATTTAGACGAGTTGGATCTCCAGGAATTTATGCGTTTTAGTGAATGTCCTGTCAATCTGTTTTCTTGTGAAATCAGGCTGTATTATTTGATTCCGAATTGGGGTGAATTGTTAGTAGTTTAAAATTTTGATTTTAGCTTCACGTGCAATCATTCACCCCCTCGGCTTGCTATATTAGGTATATATCGATCCTACAAGTGAGTATCAGAATGAGTGTTTTTCTAAATTAATCTTTTAACGGTGATTAGAAAGCGTATTAGCGATGGATAGGTATTAGGCAAAACCTTATGTTTTCGATGGTGTTGATTTTCAGTTGCCTTGGAAAGCAAAGATGGAAGCGCGTTCATTCGAGCGCGAGGCTTCCGCAATTTGGGAGGAGAGGGTTTACAAGCCATATGAAGTCCTCAGCAAGCGACAACGTCACTTGATACCTGTCAGCGCACATGTTGAAGCAAATGGTAAGAGCATTCTCCGACAAGGGCCCCTAAAACAGGGTCCCTATTTTGGATTTAAAGGACTCTCCCTATTTTTTGAGAATCCTGTTCCAGAGCACAATGTCGACTGAACGACCTTCTCAAATCTCAGCCCCTCCCATTTTACTTTTTCTCCTATTTTGACATATTAAGCTATGTATAATCTTCTATTTGACACCACTAAAATTCAATCAAATATATTTGTAATACATAAAACATAAGCATATTAACATTTACATAATTTAAAATATGAAATTTCAAATTTAGAATTTTAAATTTTCAAAACATGATAAAATTTTGAAGCCTCTCATGTATTTCCTCCATATCTTCAATAATATGGGTTGTACTCGTGTCCCTCGTGGAATTGGAAATTTGAGGAGAGCAAATTTAGAGGCCTCTTAATTTTAGGGGCTTGAGTTAGGGCCCCACAGGGAATTGGTGCCGAGGAGAGGCAGGTTTAGGGGCCCCTAATTTTAGGGAGCAGGAGTTGGGACACTCTTGGATCTGCTTTTTCACTACACTCCCTATTTTAAGGTTTAGGGGCTGGGTTTGGGGGCTCTCTTTGGGAGATGCTGCTAAGGCACGCAACTTGATCATCCAAGGCTTGGGGCCCAGTGACATTTTGATCAGTGGTTCATCTTCGATCCGCATATGAGGTATGGAAATCCTTTTGTGATTACCATGAGGGTTCCTAACACTATCAAAGAGGTTCGGCCATGATATGTTACAAAAAAAAAAAAAAGAATACATGAATTTTGAGATGAAACCTGAGTGAATCGTAGATGACTTTCTTTGCACGTTCAATAAAATTCTTAGCAATTCTCGTCTTTGTTGGAGTTAGCTTCTAACTGATGCTGAGAAATAACAAACCAATTTGCTTAGTGCTTTGGACATGTCGGGTGTGGGAGATGAAAGTAAACATCTATACAAGAATCTACTGCCATGAGCACACTCACGGTAGATCATTCTTTACTCTAAATTTTGAAGACTTATGAGTTGGATGTTCTTGCTAGGAAGAATGGACATAAATCAATCTACTTTATCCTCTCAAACTAGCATTGTCTCCTAACAATACTTCTTCAAGCTTTGCTTTGGCTGTGCTAACTGTCTTCACTAACCAATGAGCAGTTAGAAGAAATTCTGAAGAAGACTTAGCACTACTCGCCTCTCGCTTTTAACAAGCTTTGCGAGAATGTGAGAATGAGAAAGAGAGGTGGTGGTAGCCCTCCAAGATGCTATGAATGTGGGTGACTCCTCCAACCATATTACGCACAAATTGTCCTAAGCTTGCAGGAAAAGCATCAAAGGAGGAGGAGGACAACTGACGAGAAGAAAGGAGAAGAAAAGGTTCTCTTCAAATGATAGGAAGAAGAGAAGAGCTTCATCAACCGCATGAGTGGATTTCACTGTAGTTCTTTCCTCCTTGAACAAGTCAATTTTGAAGCGCTGATGTCGGCTCGGAGAGCAGCGAGGATGATGCAACTCCAAGCAAGCATGATTTGGTGGTGATTATGTCTCATGGCAGAAAGCAGCAGAAGGATAGCTTCATCGAGGACAATGACATGGCAAATGACTTCGTGAGGTCAGATCCTTACTTATGATAGAATTAGCCAATCTTTGTCTGCCGAGTAATGGAAAATTGCTTGACAAAGCGTGATAGAAAAATTAAGAAACATGATATTCTTGTGGGAGTCATGGGCTGAATGCTACGTAAATTACTAGACTTAAGACTTTGATTCCTGATGATGATACTTGCAAATCATGTGACTTAATTTGTGTACAATGAGCTCACCTTTGCTTAGGAAAGAACACGTTCTTCTGTTACATCTAAAATGAGAAAAATGGAGAAACATATTTAAACATGCTAAGCTGTTTCCCTTGATGATTTGCATGGTTCAACTTCTTGTTCTAAATGCTCATCCCTTGAATTAAAATTGAAAGATGCAAATGCTAGGAGTTTCTCAATTGGCTGATAATCTGCTTACACATGAGGTTCTTTCATGCTCTACTTATGATGTGAAACAGAAAGGAAGATTGATATTCCTTGCAATAATTACCTGTTTAACTCTTTGTTAAGAAAGTTGATTACTTGCAAAACTCTTTGGAGCGCTTTCACTATTGGCAAGAAAAAGTTGGAATATGGATTTTGGATCAATCTAAGGTTAGCACACAACAAGGAGAGGTTTATGTTTTGATCCTTATGCCACATATGAAACTAAACCTGTGCTGGCTGTTCAAGCTCCTCTGCAAAATTGAGTTTTCTAATGAGCCTAAGAAAATTGCTTTTCAATCTGGCTGGTTTTTATCTTCTACTATGATGAATGCAGAATCGTGCTTTCTTATTAAAGCTAAACATCATATCGTAAGTACACTTGCACTCATTGTGGTAGAGATGGGGCACTTAATAGATTTTTGCTTTAGGACTAGCCAAACAAGCACTAAGAAGAAGGAAAGGACTAAGGCTGAGTCAAACATCGATAAAGCACATTTACTTCTCATGTGCCTAGGAGTGATGAAAACACCTTATACATTCCCCAGAAACATGGGGAAAAGGCAAATCTAATTTTGTGGCTTAAAAATTCTCGTCTTTGTGCCCCATCTTGTTGTGCCGGTCGTGCCTGTCTCGAAGCAAAGTCTTTGGATTCCCAAAAATCTCATTCCTAACCCCAAGATCTTGAGACTCCTCGACATGTTTTGTTGCTATATAGGCTTCTCGTAGCGAGGAAAGGAGAGCATATGGCTAGTAGATTAGGATGCTCACATACATGTCACGTGATAAGAATTGGTTCTCCTCCCTCCCTTTCGTGCATCTCGTGGCTGAAAGTGTTACTTTTGGAGATGCTTCTTCCTCTTCGTTGTGGCAAAATACGGTACAAAAGAAAGGTGAGTGACAAGTTTATGTTCAAAGATGTGGGCTCTTGTTGAAAATTTGAAATATAACACTTTACATTCATTCTCACAAATGCTTGATAAAGATCTTGAAATAAGCTTTAAAAAAAATGAATGCAAAGTGTTAGATGCTTCAGGTGACCTTGTTTTCAAGATCTCACGCTTTGGAAGAGTTTTAAAGCTGATTTTGATGCTTCTACCTTCTTGAAGCATGGGTGTCTGGTTGCCAATGTTTCTAAAGATTTATTCTTTTAGCATCGTAGACTTGGTCATTGCGTTGGTTTTGATCATCTTACTTGTGTAAGTGGTTTTAGATCTCATACGTGGGCTTGCCTAAGCTTAAGTGTGATAGCAATCTAGTTTGCTCTTCTTGTAGACATGGTAAGATGATTGAGTTCACATCCACCTCTTACCATGGTGATGGCTCGATGCTCCGGGACAGCTAACACTACATCTTGACACGGTTGGACCATCTCGAGTTCAATCCTTTGGAGGTAAATGGTATGTGCTTGTGATTGTTAATGATTTTTCCTAGATACTCTTGGGTGTACTTTATGGCATCTAAGGATGAGGCTGCTTTAGTCATTTTAGAAGTCTTATTCTTAGGCTTTCAAGTTGACTCAATCAGGAGCCCTTAAAGCATATTAGAAGTGATAATGGGCCGAATTCAAAAATGCTTCTTTTGATCTCTTTTGTGCTGAAAAAGGAATTGATCGTCAATTTTCTTCACCTAGGAGTGCCTCAACGAGAATGGTGTAGTTGAAAGAAAAATAGAGCGTTGATTTGAGATGGCTAAGAACTTTGTTAGATGAACATCAATACACTCCTAGAAATTTTTAGGGGCTGAAGCAGATTTCAAGCGCTTGCATATGTTTCCTAATAGAGTGTTTTTGAGATCAAAGCTAGGCCAGGACTCCTGTATGAGCTTCGGTTTGGACATAGGCCTACTTTGTTTCGCACTTTAGGGTTTTTGGTTGCAAATGCTTTGTCTTGAAATCTGGAAATCTTGATAAGTTTGAAAATTTAGATCCAGCCAGGTAGCATTTTTCTCTTGGATACCACTGCTTCATACTAAGTGGCTCTCGTGTGTGCTTGTTTTGGAGACTAACAAAATTATAGAAACACTGTGAAGTTACTTTTGATGAGGCTAGTCCAGGTGCTAGTTTGAAGTGATCACGGTACATGCGCATATGTTGAGGGGGAGAAAATCTTTGAAGACATTGATGATGAGATTGAGATGAGGTGTTGGCTCTTCCTAATGCACGCAGGTTAGCACCTTCTGCGCGCTACTTCTATTCTACCTCTGGCCGAACATCCCCTCAAGCTACGACATCTGCTCAGAGCCTGTCTTGAAAATGTGAAGAAGGAGAAGAAGAAGTTTACTGAAGCTACAGCTCCCTTGCACATTCGGAGGAGACATCCACGAGACGAGATGATTGGAAATTTAAATGAGAGAATCACCGGTCGGAGGTTTATTCAAAATTAAAACACTCATGCTCATTATTGCTTTAATAGCTTCTTTTGAACCCAAAGATATATCTCATGCATTAATGGCCGAATCTTGGATCAATGCCCATGCATGAAGCAATTAGAGGTAAATTTTGAAGCGAAATAATGTTTGGGAAGCTTCTAGTTTCACCTCCTCCTGATTTTAATGTCATTGGAACTAGATGGGTTTTCAAAAATAAACAAAGTGAAGATGGTGTTGTTGTTAGAAACAAGGCTAGATTGGTTGCTCAAGGTTACACTCAAATTGAAGGCTTAGATTTTAATGAAACCTTTGCTCCTGTTGCTATAATTGGAAATGACCATTAGAATCCTTTTTAGCTTTTTGCTGCATCCAAAGGTTTTAAATTGTATCAAATGGATGTATAAAAGTGCTTTTCTAAATGGTTTTATTGATGAGGAGGTGTATGTAAAGCAACCACCTGGTTTTGAAAATCCCAAGTTTCAGACCATGTGTTCAAATTGTCAAAAGCTTTGTTAACTAGTTTGAAACAAGCCCCTAGAGCTTGGTATGATAGGCTAAAAACCTTTTTGCTTGAAAAGGGGTTTACAATGGGAAAGGTTGATAAAACTCTCTTTTTACTCAAGCAAAGGCAATGATCAAGCTGTTTGTTCGGTTATGTTTGATGATATTTATCTTTAGTTGGTTCCTCATGTATTTAGTGCTCTAAGTTTTTCAAAAACCATGAAAGAAAGGAATTTGAGATGAGTATGATGGGTGAGTTAACATACTTCTTGGGACTTCAAATCAAGCAAGCGAAGAAGGATGGTACTTTTGTGCATCAAAGCAAATACACGAAAGACTTGCTACATCGGCACAGGATGGAAAGCGACAGCAAGCCGATCCGCGAGCACCAATGGAGAGCACTTGCGCACTTGTACTACTGATGAAGATGGTGGCGGTTGATCAAAGGACTATAGAAGCATGATAGGTTCACTTTTGCTTACCTCAGCGCATCAAGACCCAGGATATACACAATTCTTTGTGTGTTTGTGTATGTGCTCACTTTCCAAGCTTCGCGTGCTTCGCCGACAAAATTTGTCAAGCGAAGATTTTCAGGTATCTTCATGAGTACTCAAGATTTTGGCATTTGGCTTTACTGCTTCCCTCATGCATTAGTTTGAGGAGCAATTTTCTAATGCTGAGTTTTGGAAGGATGTCGAGATTGATAGAAAAGCAGCATCTGGTTCTTGTCACTTCTTGGGTAATGGTCTCTTATTGCATGGTCATCTAGAAAACAATCTTCTGTTGCACAATCTCTTTCTTTGAATCTGAATATGTAAATTTCTTTGCTAGGTGTTGTTCTCAAATTCTTTGGATAGTAGCTACACTTAAAGATTATGGGAGTTAATTTGGATAGTGTTCCTCTTTTGTTAAATAACACTAGTGCAATATACATTGTTAAAAACCCTGTGCAACATTCTAGGACAAAACATATTGATGTCAGATTTCACTTTCATCGAGAGATCATGCAGAAAAAGGAAATGTTGTGGCCTTCACCATGTGGATACTAGAACATCAATTGGTAGACATTTTTCACAAAACCTTTGTCTTCTTCTAGTTTCTGCGTTTATTCGGGGGGAGAACTTGGGGTTGTTCATCCAATGGGGCTTGTTTTGAGGAGAGTTTATGAAAACTTTGTGATTCTTTGTTTACACTTTCTTCTTTCTTTTTTTCTTAAATAAAAAAAAAAAAAAAAAATTAAAAAAAAATAATAAAGTATTGAGCATTATATTTAATACACATATGTGATTTGAAGCCATGTCTATGCTACAAAGTACTTTGTAACTTCATCTTTATGCATATATGGTGTAGTTTATGACATGACTATTTAAATGGAATGAAAACTTGAATTAAATCTTGTCATGGTTGAACTTTCTTAGAAGCAATCTCTTGATCCTGCTCAAAAGATGCTAAATGTAAGTTTTCAAAGTTAAAGAGCTACAAAAGCTCAAAAAGTGATTTTTGCAATAGATGCAAGATTAAGGTTAATTTGCACTTTTCGCACTTCCATCTTTTGAGGCACTTATCATTTGCACTCGATATGAACTTGGAAGAGGTTGTGTATGCACCCGAAGGGACCATGGGAAAGCCTTAAGCTCATTGCTTGGCATAGTTTGAAAAGTAAGGCTGATGGTGCATATAATTCCTTGCAATTTTATATTTTGTTGCAATCAATAAATAACTCATCTTTTCAAGCACCAAGAGAAGTGCACACGAAAGAGTTCAATGTTTTCGAGTTTTGAGATAGTTGAGAAAGGGAAATCATGCCAATGCAAAAAATCATTAATAGTACTTGATTTCTAGTTTGTGCTTACTCTACATTGTTTATGTGTGTAGATTTGAGGTGTAAGTAACTTTTGATAGCATGACTTAGAAGATGTTACATTTGTGGATGATTTATAATACTCATTACATAAAAAAATGGCAAAACAAAATTAAAAGATTTTGTTCTCTCTTTTGTATTCTTGATGAATCCATTGTCAAAGGGGGAGAATTTTGGGCACATTGCACATTCACACACACTTTTTCATCTTAGGAGGAGATTTTTCTTATTTTCACCTAAGAGGAGTTTTTCACTTTGCATATTTGTCAAAGGGGGAGATTTTGTGTTTTTCACTTTGGCTTTTGATTTTAAACTTTTTATTTCAAAAACTTTTTGCTTGTGAGGTGAATGCCAATGTTACGATTCTAAATTAGTTATTTGCCAATGTTTTTCATCAAGGGAGATTGTGAGATCACGTGATGAAAAATTGGCTTAATGATGATTTTGGTATTGCAAAGTGGTTGTTCTCATGGTATGTGTGGTGCATGTCCATGTATCTTCATTTGAGATGATTATTTGATATGCTTGTCATAGCATGGTAATTGTTTTGCACTTGATGCAATGCGCTCGTGTGAGTGGTTGCATGGATTGATCTTGAGTCAAGTCGTGGATTTGTGCTGCGTACTGCGGTTGTGTGTTTGTTCATGTGCGAGGTGTTGCTTGAGGTCGAGCGTGGTCGGTGGCGGGACGAACTAGGTTCATGGAGAGGCTGGGAGGTTCGGGACTAGGTTCGAGGAGGAATCGAGGTCTTGGTGGTCAAGGATGTCAATGCAGGCGGCGTTGGGGCCCCAGAGAGCGGTCTGGCGTGGATTTGCTAGTGAGTCACGTGAGTCACGGCGGGTGGAGCGTCTGGCGTGCGATTATGTCGTTTGAGGTAGTGGTTGCCATGTATTGGGCCATGTTGGGCCAAGTGGATATGCATCACGAAGCTCTTCTAGAGGATTTTCTTATAAATAGGGGAAGTGTCCCTGTTTTATTTATCACAGAGATTATGGTTTATGTACTCTTTTGTTTGGAGTGCTGTAATTAGATTAGACAAAAAGAAATAAAATCAATTTCTTCAGAGCCGCACGCGCACGAAAAAAACTTCTGCTCAACAGACGGCTCCTGGCGGGCGCGTGCGGCAGGGAGTCGGAGGCGTTCGTTGAGCTCGTGGTGGCTGGAAGAATCAATTCAGCCTCTTCCTCCCAGCGACGGCAGTAAGAGGGCAGTAGACACAAGATTGTTTTTACTCGTGCGTTGGAGGGAAGTGTGGCTGCAGCTGACGGCTGGAAAGCGCCGGCGAGCATGCCTCAAACTTCGCGTGGGGGCTACGTTGCGTTGAAGACCTCCATGCCGTGGTGACTGGTGACACAAAGAAAAGCTCGTATGTGCATGGTTGCAACGTAAAGCTTAAGGTGCATACCAAGCAAAGCTCAAGGTAGTACATGCAACGGAAGGAACAGGAGAGAAAGATTAGCGACTGCGCAAAGAAAAAAGGGAAGCCAGAACGGCAGCCAAAGTTTCAAGAAAAAGCAAGCAAACAGCGCCACAACATTCCGATCTACAGCTTTTGCTACAGTTATCTCGCAATTTTACTGCCCAGCAACCGAAAAGGATTCTGTTACGTGTAAGTCTACCGACAGAAACTATTGTGTTTCCGTTTTGATTTCTAGATTGATTTATTATTGCATCATGGTAATTTTGATTTGATCTATTTCCAAGAGCCTTCCTAGGGCATTAAGTAATTGATCTAAAAAGTTTGATTGATTGTAAAATTCCTCATAAATTTTTGTTTTAATCACCAAAATTAAGGTTTAATCAATTTTTCGAGTTCTTTTGGAACAGTCAACTTGCGAAGCCTATAACTGTTGATCCGTAGATCCAGATTGAGTCAATTCTTGTTACCCAGGTTGGTTTCTAAATTGAATCTAGTTTCTACAGTAAAAATTTCATATCAATTGGGCGGTTGGATCTCCGGGAATTTGCGTTTTAGTGAATTTCTGTCAATCTGTTTTGCGTGAAATCGAGCGATTATTTGATTCCGAATTGGGGTGAATTGTTAGTAGTTTAAAATTTTGATTTTAGCTTCGCGCAATCATTCACCCCCTCTGATTGCTATATTAGTATATATCGATCCTACGATTATCACGAGGAGTTGGATGCAACATACTTGTTGGATTGATTTACAATTGATGTACAAATGCTTTATATCACTGCTAATTACTTTCTTACTAAAGTTCTCTTTACAAATCCGAAATTGTTTTATGTACAACTCAATTGCAAATAAAATCTGCTTTATGCTGAAAATAAACTTAGTGTAGAAGCTTAATCCCTTTGAATGAACCATGCATAATTATTTATTTCCATATACTAAAGTCTTGCGAGTACATCGTGTACTCAACGTTGCTTGTTGGCATTTATTCAAAGAAAAGAAAGAAGACAGTCGATTGGCTACCTATATACCTTTAGCGGTGATGGCATATAGGGTCACGGCCTTTTCAGGCCTTTCACAGTAGGTTTGTTTTCAATTGATGATTCGTAATTTGAGTTTTAGGCCAGTGGCCTACAAATTTCTTTTAACGTTATCTTATTGGCTACATTTACCTATTAACATTCTTTCACTTGTCTTTTATTGATATAAGCAGGTGATATCAATCTCTATCAGAAACCGAATTCTGGGCGGTTTGGCGGGTAAATGACAGGTAATGAGCCTGGTGCAGGCAAGCTTGAGAACAGGCGCTCTGCTATTTCCTTTTCCATTGTAATTTATTTATTAATCAACAATGATTGAGTAATACTAAAGTTGCACATTACTTAGGGCTGTTTGGATCACCTAGCTAATAGTTAGCTGCTAATTATTAGCGCTGAGGATCAAAGCGAGTCCCAGATAATAGGTTAGCTAATTATTAGCTATGCACCCAGCTAATGGTTATCTCATTAGTGGCTAAACCAAACTAATAGCATCTAATATATTACTTTGGACGAAAATACCCTTCCACCAAAATCAACCAGCCCCCGAAAACTCCCTTCGCCCCCAAATTCTCCCTCCGGAAACCTTTTGTTTTAATTTATGGACTTCACTTTTGTATGGACATAAACCTCTCGATTGATTTGACTTGCAAAAATGTACAGGGGCCTCATTTTACTCTCCTATTAAGGCAAGCTCACCATACGCATTTGACTCGTACAAACCGAGAGTCACCCCATAGCAAGACCCATACAGAAATCCCAAACAAATCAGCGTTTAAAAAAAAATGCGTTTCATGAACACGTGAGCACACTAGGTGAACAACGAGAGAACATGTAGAATCCTTGAGACAAGCCTGCAAGAAAGCAGGGGTAATCGGGACAATTGATCAACTTAAGCATCTATTAGCCACATATTGTTGGTGGATCCAAACACCCTCCAGCTAATAATTGGCTAGCTAATAGTTAGCTAGCTAATTATAGCTAGCAACTATTAACCAGCTACTATTAGCTGCTAATGGATCCAAACAGGCCCTTACTACTGCAATTTTAGGCTTAGTTTCATTGCAATTTTAGCTGACTGGGAGAAGAGAAAATTTCAGACAACTTAGAATTAGCAAACCCGTTGTTATTTTTATTTTGCTAATCAGATGAACCTCACGGGTTTACAAGAACAACATTTGGCACTGATTCACTTCCTTGAAAACTCACAAATGCACAGCAGCACAGACGATTAAACCAACACATCACGTAGGCAACATAGAACAAGATGCAGCGGTGTCTCTCTGTTCTTCTAACAAGCAAGATACGGTGCCTAATTTGCTCGTTAGTTATTGCATCACACTAGACATCATGCACACTGCATGCACAACACACATCTGGTACGAACAGCTGGGTGCAGCCACCTCGGCGAATCTGAAGAACCTCCGGTCAGAAGGATGATGAACGCTGGTAGGGTTGATGACCCTGCAGTTGCGCCTGATCTCGCCCTGCGTCCCCGATAGCTCGATGATCTGCCCCATCTTGAGCATGGACCTGACGAACTTGCTCTGAAACGTCGCCTCGCTGCTCACGAACAGATCGACCAGCGCCTTCATCGTCGAGTTGGTCAGCGGGGCCGCGTCCGACTGGAACAGCCCCAGGTTGTTCGTCAGGCCGACGTAGTACCTGTTGTCGAACGTGGTCGGCGTAATGATGTCCATGAACGTCGTCGTGTTCGGGAAGGTCAGGGTGGTGTTCGGCGGGCAGATGTTCTGGAGCAAGAACGCGTACGCCTTGCTCAATGCCGGATCAATCTGTTGGTTCATCACGACACAGGTTAAGTAAGATTAACTGCACATTAAACAAAATAATCAAGAATTACACTTTGATTTATTTTCTATGTGTTATTAATTACTCCGTCAGTTGTGTTGGTGAAGTTGTGCAGAGCCGTTCGACGAAGCTGGCGCAGTGAGACACGCCGATAGTGTGTGCGCCGGAGAGGACGACTAGGTCCTCGACGGTGAGATTCTTGGCGGCGAACTTGGTGACCAGCACGGAGGCGTTGGACGTCGGCGGAGGCAGGTCGAACGCTTCCTCGAAAATGGATACACGGCCGTCGCGGCGCCACGCCGGGCACCTGGTAGCTGAGGACCGCCGGCCAGCGCAACGCTGTCCCGCGCCGCGAAGGCGAGGATGTCAGCGCAGGAGACGATCCCGGGGCACTGCGCTTCGACGGCCGCCTTGGCGGCGTCGATCACTTCGAAGAAGCGGAGGCTCGGTTTGTTGGGAGGTGAGTCTTTCTCCGCGCTGTTGTTCGCCGTCGAGTCGATCAGGACTGAGCCGTCGCAGCCCTGCAAACACATACTTAAGAAGTCAGAGTGTGACACTGCCAGAGGATTTATATACTTACTCGGTTTACTCCCTCCCGTCAGAAAAAAATGTCGTTAAACAAAATAACGTCTGAACATAGGCTATCAATATAGTTTTTGGTATTCAGATGGAACACATAAAAATAGTGTGTATGGATTTTTTTTTAAATTTTTGTAGAAGGTTCTATATATGAATATATTACAATAGACCTGGAGTCAGAAACTATATTTTGTGGATATATACCATTGTGCGCCACTGTACTTACTCTGACAAAGCAGTCGTGGAAGTGCATGCGGATCAAGGCCGGAGCGACGCCGGAGTGGTTCCCGAATGCGGCGGCCACGGCATTCTGCACCAGGGTCTCGGCGGTCGGGCCCGTGCTGTCGTAGAAGCCGACGTCCAGGCAGCTGGCGCCCGCACCGTGGTGGCCGAGAGAAGCGCAGCCAGGACGACGGCGAGCGCCGGGGTGAAGCAGGAGCAGCGGTTCATGGTAGGATCAGAGCTCACGCTGCTTCTTTTGTTGTTTTACAGCTCCTTGTCTGTATGCAACTATGCATGCATGACCTGATGCCGTATGGAGTGTTTTATAGGGCGTTGAGACGCATATGAAATGAAAGGGCAATTCTGTCACTAACCACTCTGAATATATATATATATATATATATATATATATATATATATATATATATTCTATCGTTTCTTGATCTGGACCATCAAATTTTGTAACTGGGGCGGCAAAAAGAAAATTCAGTACCTCCCATAGAGTTGTTAGCGACTAATTAAATTAAGCCTATGTTCATCCTAGTGTATTGTTTTGTTCGTGTGAGCCTCTTTCTTGCTTGCTTGGCTGCTTAGCCATAATTTGTTGAAGTTTGGAGTTGTTTACCAACTGTGTGACACTCAAATTTGATATGCGGACGATTTTGCTGCAATCAGTTTTGCAATAATTTTGGTAAGGGCCGGATAAATCGGAGTCATGGACCAATACGTTTTACGGCAGATCGTAACTGATGTTGATTTCATATGGAAAGTATCGGAAGAAATCAAAGCCAACACGGGCAGTTGAAGAAGAGACCAAGAAGGACCACGATCCATCTTGGGCTATAAAAGAAGATGGTGAAGCGATGTCGAGAGAGACACACAATCAACCAAACACTTGTTCTACTTTACTTTTAAATCGAGCTTAGAGTAGTTTCTTTTAGTTTTGTAATCTTCTCTTTTGTAATTCGATTGATCAACAAAGTTGTGGATAAATCGATTGTTGGTTTTTATGTAATTATGCGATTCAGGTTTGCTTTTCTCCGATCTTGCTGCGCATAAGCCTTTATCGAAGCGTCCTTTACCTACGATCTATCTATTTAGATTGATCAGACTTATCGATACCTTTTCATTGAAATCGGCTTGAATCGAGTCAACTAGATCACCTTATTGTTGAAAGATTGATTCGATTCGATAGTCGATTTAATCATCTTATTCTCTTGCCGATTGCGGGATCAAATCGGTTAGTACGACCCGCACCTAAGAAATAAACCCGATGTTTTAGTGTGTTTGATTTCCATTAACCCGATCATCAAGTTTTTGGCGCCAACACACTTTTGCTTGCATGCGCCAGATGGGACAACATGTCTACTTCCAAAAATCAACCTCACCGGCCATCATCAATCTGAAGCAATAATCAACCCTACATTGGGCGATTTGGCGCGGAGCTTGGCGCAAGGAGATCGAGGACCAGAAGGCTGCATTTGAGCAAATAATGCTCAAGCTGATGTAACAACCTTGGCTTTGCATAATGTGCCCCGAGAATGTCACCACAAAGAACAATAGCAACAACCAATTAACCATAATACAGTTAAATTACAGCAGCTACACTTGCTGATTATTAAAAATTTCGGCAGCATGTTCTCTATTTTTCCATGGTTTTAAACATCAATAATAGATTCATAGCATCAAAGCATAATAGAGGATAACATCTACATGATAGACAGGGTCTGCATCAACATTTCAGACCAAGAATATAAATCTAATCATCACAAGAACAAATACGGTATGATCATTTAATGAGTAGCAACCTTCATGACATAATTCACTACATAGTCAACCAAGTAAATCATCTAAGCAGGTGGAAAGGTATGAAGTTGTCTAAATGAGTGATGCTAAGTGAAGGCGTGTATCTAGCTCCCATTCCCAAATGCGAGGATTCAATGTACCTAAAATAACACCAAACAACAAAGCGTGAGTTCATCACTCGACAAAGTGTATTGCAATGCAAAACAAGATAATAACATGTCACATACATATTAATATACTTCATGACATAAACCATGTGAGGTCAATACATGCAAAATCCCTCATTCACATTCTCATGTAATGCATCATGCATGCTCATGCTATGCTCCTTTTCTTAGCACATACGGTATTGCGAATGCACACCGGTCGGTGTGCATCCTCATTCCCTTCCATCCCATGGAGGAGCCTACTCTCTTGACTCGCTCCCCATTCACCTCGGTGGATGGGACTCTGATAGGACTTTTGTCGATGGCGCTCGGATTAGTCATAACTTTCTCACCGATCTTACGGGATTAGTTATGACTTTCTCACCGACCTGGCCTTTGCTCTCATGCTATGAATGCAAAAGATGCAACATTTACTTTTCATCATTCAATTGTCATGCATCAACAACCCCAATAGAGCATTTTCAATATAAATTTAAGACTAAGACATAGTAACATATCATATCATATGATTGTATCACACCAATAAGCAAGCTTATGGCCTGAACCACATTCATCACAATACACTTGCCTTAACCTCTCGAAGCGTTGTGGCGAGAAGTCAAAGCCACCCCAGGGTCACACCACCTGCAAAATAGATGTTTTCACTCAAAACAAGCCAACAAAGAAACACAATACTAATAAGCACAAGCGGCCCATGACCACTCCTAAAACCAGAAAAGCGATGTCTGTTCAAAGCGGGACAATAGATTTCTAACGGTAATAACTTGAGTTCTACAACTCCAAATCAAGTAAGCTTGAATACATTTTCTCAAACTACAAGAAATTTCTCATCTTTTTCTAAGTATTTAAAAATTCTCATTCGGCCTCCTAAGTTCCTCTAATTTGCATGAGATGAACATAGACACTACCATTCGCGACCTGATTGGGCGGTGCTCGGTAAAATGGCCATAACTTTTAAAGGCTAAAGAAAACTTAGTGATTTTGGTCTTCAATTAAAGATAATTCGATTATATACAACTTTTGCAGCAGCCGGTCCCGAAAACGACTCTAAAATTCTCAAAATCGCATTCTAACATAGCACACAAATTTGTCGGTACGAAAAAAAGCACGAGGTTTAGGATGCCTAAAACACTTTGTTCCCCAACTCCACCACCAGAAAACCTGCGTCTAATCCCCCTAATCGCATCCATACCAATCACACAAGGAACCCTAGAGCCAACACTTGAACCATACCTTCCCAAAGGTGAGCCACGATCGGCGAGCATGGGATCTCGCCTTCACAGTCAACCCTCAGGCCTTGATCAGTGGTATCAATCATCGAGTGCTCTCCAAGGGCAATGGGAGAGGAGTTATTTGGGTAGGGAGGGTACCTAGGAGGAGGAGGATGTCTTTGGATGGAGGAGGAGGAGGAGTGCAACAAGGGGGAGGAAGTGGCGGTGCAATGGGGAGGAGAGGAGGCGCAAGGGAAGGGCTCTTTGTATTTTGCACCAAAGAGGAAGGGAGGCAGCCAAGGGAGGGAAGGAGGGGAGGGCTAGGGTTTGGGGGATTCCCCTTTCAAGCCCAAAATAACTGGCACAGAAGGCCCAAAAACTCCCTCGGGGTCTAAAACAGCCCACAAGACCCTAAAACAGACCTAAAAGATTCAAATCTATTTAGGGTATTACAAGCTGCTACCAAAAGATCGGACGAGGTGTCACGCAGGAAACCGCACTTCCCTACGGTCAGCAGCGACAAGGATCTCCAGATCTTCTTTGGAAAAAGCACGAGTAGCGGATATATGCCGCTCAAGCGGAATTATTAGATGTGATTAATCAATCTATCCATTGTGCTCTAATCAAGCGATCATCGGCTTTGGTAACTACCCTTCGGCGAGATGATATCCAATAGCGATAAGAAAATTGCGCAGAAGTTAGTGTCTGTAAAATTTGGTACTTTGCTTGACCCAACCCAAGCTTTGTTGATATATCGGTACACTCCATGGGGCAGATTACTCAAAACATTAAGCCAGCAGTCGATCCAAAGCCAACGGCTAATCCCCACTATGTGCACCGGCGGCCAATCCCGATATGGCACCGAGGATAACCAACCATGATCCTACCACGGGACCCTCAAACAAGTGGGGTTAGGCACTACCAAACTTACACATATTGCTCCAAATTGGGCAATCAATCTGGATTACCCCCGTCTACTCCGTTACTCGTTTACCTGGATGGGATTCTGCGGTGGTCAAAACTCACGTACGCCTCCGGTATGTCAAAGTGATCCCACCATGGGATTCGGCCCTATAGGGTTATTCGTATTCGGAACCTTTTATTCCGCTACTTGAGCCAATAGTAAGGCAACAACCTATCGGCTATGAGCAAGCACATGTTCCAATACAACTGACCGCATCATCAACCCGAGTTTGC
Organism: Rhipidocladum racemiflorum; assembly: GCA_036346355.1. Lineage (NCBI taxonomy): Eukaryota > Viridiplantae > Streptophyta > Magnoliopsida > Poales > Poaceae > Rhipidocladum > Rhipidocladum racemiflorum. The sequence goes on along the minus strand of JAYEVF010000092.1, from coordinate 101,865 downwards.
ACTCAATGGCATCTCAATGAGTTCAGCCCTAGTCGACAAGTGCATCGGTACCGTGGCATTGACGAGAAAGTTGATTGAGGTGAAGCCATTAGTGTTTTCCTAAGAGATCAATTTGGCATACTGACCAAAGGGTGGACCATCTGCTATAGAAAACCGTATCCATATTACATTGATCGGATCCCATATCCCAGCGAATATAGGGTCCACGATTTTGCCTAAATTTTAGGGACGATTCCAACACAACCCTAGAGCACATCAAACACTTCGTAGCACAATGTGGAGAGGCCTTGCAATCCGATGGGCTTAAGGTGAAGGCTGTTCCCTTTATCATTGTCTGGGGTAGCCTTCATGTGGTTCACAACACTACTCCCAAATTCGGTTAACACTTGTACATATTTGAAAAGCCGATTCCATGAATATTTCTTCTACGACAGCTTATAATTTAGGATATCAGATCTGAGCTCTGTTTGACAGAAGTTCAGAGAATTGGTGATAGACTATATTAAGAGATTTAGGGAAGTTAGAAATCGATGCTTTAGCGTCACACTGCCTAATAATCAATTAGCTGATTTAGCTTTCCAATGATTGATTCCTCCTTTAAGGAGAAGTTTGGTGGCTAAGAGTTCAACGACCTAAGCCACCCTCTTGCCTAGGAGTATTGGATCAAGAAAGTAGATTCTTTGAAAGCAAAGGCTTCAAAGATAGATTCAAACGAGTAAAGGCAGAGAAAAGCCTAAAGTCAATCTCGGCGAGTGTGAGCTTGAGGACTCATCCGATGATGACGAGGCTGAAGTAAATATAATTGAATGGGTTAAGGGAAGTAAGAAATCTCTAGTACATTTCATGGCTTAAGCGAAGCTAAGTCTAAGTTAGAGATTAAATACTATTTTGGCGTGACCAAGTGTGATCATATTTTTAACTTATTGTTACAAGAAAAGCTCACACGGTTGCAGAAGTGGAGACTATGCCATCAGGCAATGAAATTAAAAAGCGTAGGTATTACAAATGGCATCATTCTTTTTGTATAACACTAATGATTGCAATATCTATCATCACTTGAATCTGATCGGCTATAGAAGATGGTCGGTTGAAGTTTCTTTGAGGAAGCGGAACAATGCAGTTGGATGCCAATCTCTTCCCCCCATCAATATGGTCAATTTGCTCGTCTAAGGGAAGGAGTTGTACGAGGCGAGATCCGTTTGCTATCAACATCGGCTAAAACTAGTCGACAACTTTGATGTGAAGATGGTTGGCAATGAGAGAACAATCAAATTGTAGTCGGTTCAATTGATTGAGATCAAGCTGTGAAGGCAAGCATTCTGAAGGATCAAGCCTAAGGGGAGCTCAAAGTTGGTAAGTGGTACAAGGCTGAAAGGTCTATGCCACATAAAAGCCAATACAGAAGCAAAAATCAATATTTTCTCAATTGTTGGCTAAGTATGAGAGACTGGGTCGAGAGCTGTGGAACCCTCGTCAACCAATAAACATGTATCGGCTAACAGTAGTAATGTAATACCCTGGCACCACACATGCCCAAAGTGTCACTAAAACCTATCCAAATTTTCTAAAAAAGGGTAAGATCTCCCCTGCTAAATGGACATCTACTCAGCAAGCAAAGAGATAACAATATAACATTTTCAAGCATAAACAATATGGAAGGGTAAGTCTAAGCAACTACATACAAACCAAGTCCCTACTCAAGATCCATAACATCACAACTAAATCACAGGACATGAACTTAATAAACAAAACCAATAAGCCATAAGATACTTAACAATTACAAAGCCAACTAACTAAATTAAAAAAATAGCTCCACTACAAGAACCTAAAACAACCATTGTCAAAATGTTTCATGAGCTATTAAGATCAGAAGCTATAGGTAAACATGATGAAGAAGTGGTGCCAAAAGTCATGCTTGTGCTACTACTCCCATCCATGCATACAAGCTTCACTGTACCTACAAACATTAAACAACAAGCGTGAGTCAAAGACTACGACAAAGTGCATCATATTAAAACATATACACACATAATAAGGATAAAGATAAATCATAACATTGAATGATAATCGTGCAAGAGTACAAACAAGTGGATAATCACATAAGAATACAAACACAATCACTTGAACATTTCATTGCGTTTAATCATGCTCATTTTCACCATTTTATCACATTGATCACCATTCATCATCACCAATGATATGCAATGCAAATATGCTTGCATACTCATATGCACCTTTCATAATTTATAGCAGGTATAGCGAGTGCACACCGTCGGCGTCCACCCTCTCATTCCCTTCCATCAGTGGAGGGGCCTACTCTTCTTTGTCTCGCTCCCATCGATCCTGTGGATGGGACTACAGTAGGACTTTTCGTACTCACTACGTGTGAGCAACTTTGAGGCCCACATCGGCATGGGTCGCCTCTTCCATCATGAATGCACATATGCGGTTGACATGAATGAATGAATTGCAAATGCATTCTATTTCAACATCCACATCGCCATCAACATGAACATAAATATAATCATCATCATCAAATCAACCAAAAGCACTAACATAACCTTTAAATTCATAATCATTTAGCATTTCTCTTTCACCAACATAATGCAACATGCAATCACCACAACCATTTCAATCTCTTTCAATATAAACATACTCACAATGATTACCAAGAAATCGCCATCCTAGCATTATACTAGTTGATACACTTGCCTTTACCCACTTGGAATGGAGTGGCAGAAGTCGTAGTCACCCAGAGATCACATTCCCTACAATAACATAAATGCATTCATCTCAAAACAATGCAAATCATGGATCAAGCAACAATTAACAATAACACTTTCGCTCCTATGCTTAACCTCGCTTTAAACTTCCTCGGAAGAACAATTACTCCTTTCACAACTAATCCAACTCAAATTCAATTCCTGCCCTAGAACCAAACTACTGCCGCACAGAACAACAGCCACTTAAACAATCATAACTTTTGATTCTCTTATCCAAATTGAGTGAACTCAGTTTCTAATAAATCACAAGAGGGTAATCTACAATTATTCCATAGCCATTCTTGCAGGAGATTCCTCAATTTTAAATTATGAATGATTTAGACATTAGTATCCTATTGCAAATAAAACTTCGCCTTATGCTCAAAGCAGGACTTAGTGTAGAAACTTTCATTCCTTGTTGTAACCTTGCATCTATATTATTGTTTCCATACTCTAAAGTCTTGCGAGTACATACATGTACTAACCATTTGCTCTCACAAATTTTGGCTAGAAGACGGTAATGAAGATCCGGTCGACGAATCTCGGTTAAGCCAGAGATCGGCGATTTTGTTGAGGTTAGCGGGTTTTCCCAGGCAGTTTGCCTATGGGTGGTGACGGCACACCACATTGTTTCTATTGGACTTCCGCTATTTATGGATTCCTTTTGGTTTGTATTTGGCCGGTCAGCCACAATTTGTAAATTAAGTAGCTGTAATAACTCTACCCTTTGGTTATGTATGATTGCGATTGTGATGCATCTCGATTGGGAATATGTGGGTGCTAGGCTCTTGATTTAGGAACTAACACTAGATACATACATGCGGGAAGAGCAATTGGAATCAACAAGTCGGCAGGAGTTTGCATGACATGCGCGACTCATCGAGTGATTGGCGTCAATCGAGTGCGATTTTAGTTAAGCAATTGGAATTCTTGCGAGGTTGAGTTAATTTCGGTTCCAGCGCCAATAGTAAGGATCCTATTTGCTACTCTCTGGAGCCCCACAACTATGCTCATGATGGTCTCCACGACGCATCACCCTCACCCTCTCCATAGCAATGTATTCCTTTGTTGTATTGGCATGCCGACAGCAAGCGCCTCGATGAGGAGTACCTATAACAACACTATTTACTCGGAGTGTCGATACTACTCCTGCCTATCAAAGTGCAAGGTTAAACCCCAACCAATTTACTATGTTAAGGCTATCCCATACTAGCACATGTGGTTGTGTAACACCGTGTTACGTAATTAAGCTTAATGAAGCTAATTAAGTGTTGATTAGTGCCACGACTTGTTTCGATTCTTAATTTGGAGTTATCACTTTGAGTTCCTTTTTGTCGTTTAGTTCGGTCGTTTTCCCGATCGGGCCCATGGATTCGATTTGGGCAAAATCTCGAATCGTGTAGATTATAACCTAGCAGTAAGATTCTAAGCCTTCATTATGATCCCCAGAACCTACCCCAAAAGATCCCAAGTGGATTGGATGTCGCCAAAGCAAAAGCGCGAAAGATCGAGTTCTCGGCACTAGGCGGGCGTACAGCGAGTGTAAGCCAGGTATTGCGGGTGGCGATAATAGGCATGCTCGGCGGTACTACCAAGCTGAAGGCGTTGAGTGGGGAAACAGGACCCTGGTTTTGCGTCGCCCGGCCATCCCTCTTTCCTCGGTTCTCGCGCCTCTCCCACGTCGCCATAAATCCAGGGGAGGGCCTCCTCGTTCTCCCCGCCTCCCTCTCTCTTGTTCTTCCTCTCCCCCTTCTCTTCTCTCCTGAGCTCCTCCTCTCCTCCACAAATTCGGTAGAGTGGAGGCCATTTGGAGAGCAAGTGGAGAGCAAGGACAAGGCGTGGAGAAGCTTCCTCAAGCCCCAAGAAGCCTCTCATCGGTGGATTCAAGGTTTGAGATCAATCCTAGGTTTAACCTCAAACCTAGCCCTTCTTCCTTCTCTCTTTTGTTTCCCTTTGGTTAAACCTTAGAAAACCTAGATCGGGTAGTAGATCATTGAGTTGTCGAGTTGCTAGACATAGGTTAGGGTTAGAAGAATTATTTTGCGCGATTGATTCATTCCGAAAACCCTAATTTACTTCTCGTTGGATTTATTTGCCCAAAAGGTGGTTTCTCAAATTTTCTGAGACTTTCCCTTGAAACCCTAGCTCCAGACAAGTCGAGATGATGACTCGTGAATATGTTCCACGGCGCGAAGGTTGATTCTCGCGAAAGAATCGTGTTTGAAATCGATTCGGGTCCAGAATCAAATTCGGGATAAATTAAGTTTTTCGAGTTCTAGGAGTTTGATCACCGTGCGTCGGAATCGTAGTTGAGTTCTCGGTCGCATGGGACCATATTGCTCTAATGGAATCAATACGCGAATTGCAAATCTGCTGTATCGGCCGATTCGCAAAAAGGTGCATTTTGGGCATTCAGAGCAATTTCGCATTTCAAAGTTTCAAAATCCATGAGTTCGATGCGTATGGGTCCCTAGTACCATAGAGGTCCCATTGCCCACGACAAAAATCGGTTGGACCCTTGTTGAGTCGGAACCCGTTTTGTATCGCTTTTGGTGTCAGTGAGGTCAAAGCGAGAAATTGAGCAAGCAGGCTCGAAACTTGTGAAACCAGTGTGAATGGGTCCCTAGTGTCCCTAGGAACCTAGTCATGCATTTGCATCAAAGTTCTAAGCCCATTTGCGTAAAATCCCACATTTTGCAAAACCTCACCCTAGAAGGCCGGCACTCAGCGAGGCATAGTAAGCGATCTTCTTTGGCGGCCAGTACAACAGAACTCCTCCCGGTAGTTAATTTCGAGAGAGGTCCCCATTTTGATCTCTGGCGGCCAGGCACTCTGCGAGCGAGGCGGTACTACTGCTGGCGGTTGTCAGGAGGTAGTACCTCTCGGTACTTATTTTCCGAGAGCACCCTTTTCCGAGCTCGACCAGCGGCACTACAGGGCTTCTTTGGATGGTACTACCGGCCTAGGGTGGCACTACTACTTAAGCCGCCCGATCTTCTTAGGGCTCGAGGGTAAAACCACGATTTATTTTCGATTGAGTTCGTTTTTGTTTTTGTTCTTATTGGTATTCGATTGCTTTTTCTCTGTTGTTGATCGTGTTATTGGTTTTATTTGTTCTCGCATAGATGTTGATGTGTCAAGCGTCACGAGATGACCACGACTACATTCAGGAGATAGATTTTGTTGAAGAGCAAACAGGCAAGCACCTCCTTTGACCATTTTGAACCCATAATTGAAAATCGTATTTTCCATTTGTCAAAACTATTATGCATGCGTGTTTATTCATTATAATGCTAGTTTGTGGGAATTGGTAGTTAACTTGATTTGATGGATTTCCTTAATCCGAATTGAGCTGAGTACCTTGTTAAGCTGTAGACCAATATTAGACATAGAACTAAATGTCAAGTGGGTAATAAAAAGTAGTAATTGAAAAAGCTTAGCCCCTTGATAGTAAGTGCTATAGGAGATCGCGTCACACTCAATTACAATTCTCCGAGGAGCTATTATGGTGGTTAGTTGGGTTAAGGTTGGAATTTGGGTTCGAGGTTTGGAAAATCAAATGGTGTTTTAGTTACTGCTTGAAAAGGAATGGTTGCGTGAGTAAAATGGAAAATCTGAGAGTTTAGACACAGGCGAGATATGTGGAGTTGGTGGTTTGGAATGGTTTGGGTTGAATGCAGTTGGTTTGGATCGGTTGGATGGAATGGTTAATGGATTGGATTTCAAGCCAGGGCTTGTTTTGGGTTGGTTCCTTGCTATGGGAGGTTGCGGGTGGTGGGAGCTCGGTGGGGCTACTAGTGGCGATCCTCTGTGGTGCGTAGCAAGTAAGTTTGAAAGATCTCACTGAGTCACCTAAGGACTAAACTTGATGTTATCATTAAGTCAAAGCGTGCAACCACATGTGCGGTATGGGATGGCCTTAGCTTAGTACATAGAGAAGAGTGCAGTCTTGCATTTAAGGAGGCGAAGGGGTATGGACATGCTGTGGTGTCGGTGTGTTCTAGGGACTCTCTCGTCGCGATGTCGAGGAGAGTTTACCCAATACAACGATAATGCCTTCTCACGGGAGGTTAGGGGCTGAGTGGGAGCAGTAGGGACCACTAGTGGCCATCCTTGTGGCCGTAGAAAGGGGCGCACATTAGGGCTGGTGCAAGATCTAAACCCGATCTCTCGAAAGGTTTCATCACGGTCTAGCAAAAGCGAATGCGATAAGTATCACGTGGCATGGATGACATGATTGCTAGAATGTGTCACGTGGAAATACGATTAATACGATCTCTGCGAGAGATAAATAAACTAATCGATTAGCCGTGCTCACGATCCACGAGCGACTTAGGAAATATTATCATGTATGGCTTTTGATTCGGTTTGTTTTGGGAAAACTAATGGCTTGGTTGGTTTGGTTTGGTTTTAGTTGGTTTTACCAGGAAAGGGTTGGTTTGGTTTGGTTTTAGTTGGTTTTACCAGGAAAGGGTTAGTTTGGTGAATGGTTGTGGATGGTTGAAATGGAAAGGTTTGGCTATAGGTTGGAAAAGCGGAATGGTTGGATTTCCGTTATGATTTAAATGTTGATTATTGTTGTTACCTTAAAATGTCCTTTGGAAATCTCTTTATAAATTGCGAATGTTCGGAGTCTCTTATCGTATTGCAAATAACTTCTTCTTTGTGCTCAAATAGACTTAGTGTAGAAACTGTTTCCATTGTTTATAGCCTACATCTATATAATTAATTCCATACCCCAAAGTCTTGCAAGTACATACATGTACTCACCGATTTGCTCTAATGAATTTTGGCTAGAAAAAGAAGAAAGTAATGTTGAAGACAACGCCGATGAGTCGCAGTTCGCGTCGGAGTTCGACGAGTTTGCCGAGGGTTAACTAGATTCCTTTCCAGTCAGTTGCCTGAGGGTGGACAGCACACTGCGCGTCTCTCTTTTTAGACTTCCACTGTTTCTATTCTGTCTTTTGGACTTGTGTAGGCCATGAGGCCATAAACTGTAATATTAAATAGTTGTAATAACTCTACCTTTCAGATATAACTTATTTACTCGTGCATGGATGTGATCTGTCTCAATTGACAACGTGTGTGTACTAGGCTACTAATCCAGGGAACTAGTACCAGACACATGGTTGCGGGAAGCTCGGGTCGAGTTCAATCGATTGGCGCGGGCACTTGTGTTAATTGCTACCGATCAATTGGCTCCAATCCGAGTATAGATTTAGCTTAGCAGACGGGAGTTATTACGGGTTGCATTAATTACAGTCTAATGCAGCGATAATGACCAGTTCTCTAATTTGATTAAAGCCCCACAAGAGGTGGTATCGAGCTATGCATAGTGAAAGGAAACTCTAGGTAGTGTCAGCGAGGACTAGGAATAAGTCCTTTTCCTAAAAACCTATTTCAATTGTACTTCCCTATTTGCGAAAATGTAGAATGTTATCCTTTCCCCTCTATAGAATATTTTCTAACTTCAAACATTCAAAATGAACTTCATCTTACACCAATTTTCAACTTCCGATTTCTCGGGTAAAAGTGAAGCGAGAAAACAGGGTTACTCTATTTTCCCCTCTTCATTCCAAAGTTAGTGTTAGAGTTTTGGGAAGCCTCACCTAATTCAAAATGGTTAGTTAAGTACCGAGTAATGGTAGGGTAAGGCTCTAGGCCGTGGTTCTTTGCTTGGTTGGCTTGTTTGTTGTGTTTTCCTGCCTACTTTGGTTCTGCCCATTTAAGGCCTTTTCTAAGCTGGTTCCTCTTCTTGATCTTAGATGTCGAGACCTTTGGGAGCCTGCTACTTCAGCAGTGCTATCTGGAGGAGCCTTTGTGCGAGGCTGCCACTGGGACATGATCTTGGCCGTCTTTGGCTTCTTGAGCCTCAGGGTATCGATCTCGTGTGCGAAGTCAACCCGGCCTCCTCGCTCTTCATCGCGGAAGTCTCCATTCATTTGTGATGCATGCTTAATTGCTTTGTGTTGCGCAAATTAAGGAAAGCATGAGTTTCCGCAATGTTCATTCTAGTCCATCTTGTTACTCAAATTGCAGGTTGCACATGTTCTTTGAGCCTCTATGTCGAGCGAGGATGCCAAGGAGATGGGTATTCATGCACTTATGGTGGTGAGTACGGCTCGGGGCCAGCGAGAATCCGTAGAAGCGATCTTAGAATCGAACTCACTGATCCACCATTCTTAGGGATCCCATGGCCATGGGTCTGTAACACCCCAATTTTCCTTTTACTATATTTAAAGTGTGTTTGTGAATTTTTGAAATTTTCTAAAATTTATTTGGATTTAATTTGAATTTATCCATTTTGAGATAATTAAATAATTAAAAATTTTAAATAAAGTTTTGTTGGAAATATTTTATTTGAGTCAAAATGTCTCAAAGTATTTTCTAGAATTTTTAGAATTTTTAAAATTATTACGATTATTACGATTATTTTGCTATTTTTCTTGAATTATTTGAATTTCTAGGAATTAATTTAATTATTAAATCGCTGGAAAAACCCAACCGGGTTTTACTGTTCATCCGACCCGAGTCAAACTCGAGTCAGGCCGAACCCACCGGCCAAGGCCAAACCCGCTTCTGGCGTGGCGGTTGGATCGAGATCTAACGGCCACGATTGAGCCACGTGTGCACGTGCAATGAACCATCGGATCAAGATCCGAAGGCCGTGTTGTTGGTCGTGTGTGCGCGTGACGTGGACCATTGGATCGAGCCATGTGGACGGCCAGGATCGTGCCACGTCACCCGATCCGGCATGCGCCGGTTCGCCATTGCGCTGAGTGGGCCTCGTTTTCATGGATTTCCGCAGGCCAGCGAGGGCCGTATTTAATGCGTTGTCACCCGTGTCGTGTTCTCCGTTTCTGTGCGCACGTTTTGCTCTAGGCCATCGAGCTCCAGCCGCCGTAGTCTCGCCACAATCGCTCACCGAAGTCGCGCTAGGGTTCCGCCGCGGTTATTGCCGTTTTCGCATTTGTCGGCGCCTCAAAATCGCAACCAAGGCCAGGATCTAGGTTCCTCGCGTCGAGCCACGCCCGGCGACCACACGCCGTTAGAGACGCGCCAAAGCGCCCGTCGGTGGTCGTCTTCCCGAGGTCCAGCCACCTCTGCTCCGCGCGACATCGGCGGATCCACGAACTCCTTGGTAGTCCGATCGAGATCCGGCGTCCTGAGTACGTCCATGTCATCGCCCGATGCGTAAATTCTAGATTAGATCTCAGCCGTTAGATCTAGATAAATGCGGTTAGAGTTAGATCGATGTTACGAGTTAGATCTATTAGCAGCCGTTGGATCGATATCCAACACACCGAGATGAAGCCATGTAGTTCCTTACTTAGTGTTGTGCTAGGATTAGATCTCGGTGTTAGATCTAGATCGTGCGGTTAGATTTAGTTCACGTTGTAGCGCTAGATGCAATCTCGGTAGTCCGATCGAGATCGAGCGGTGTAGATTGAGCCAGCGTGAGCAGCGCGTCATGCCATGTCACCCCATGATGCGGTGAAAATTCGATCGGATCTCGGCGTCCGATTCGAATCGTGCAGTCCAGATCAACGCGTTTAATCCAAGCGGCGTGAAGTTAGATCTAATGCGGACCGTTGAATTCAAATCAACATCGGTGCGCCCGCGTGTCGAGAGCCAAACGGCGCGATCGGCGACGACACCCGGTCGTCACTAACGTCACGCATGACGTCAGCGTCGGGCCCGCGTGTCGGCGGCTTCGGGCGCGTAAACTGGCGACTCATCCGTGACGTCATGTTGAGTCCGCAGTGGGGTCCGGTATCGATGCCGTTCGGCCAGAGCCATCTTGATGTCGGCAATAGTGATGGAGTTCTAAGCATGGAAAACAAAATTTTTCCTCTGAATGCAACCAAACACCAAGATCATATCTAGGAGATGCATGCAAGCGGTTTGAGAAGGACTCACCCTCGTAGACGGCGGGAATAACATTCCATAAACAAATGTGGTTGAAGTAGAGTACCGCCCAACTTCAAAGTCACGAAGATGGCGCCACAAGCGGCGGCGCCTCAGTACTTGGTCACACGTGCGGAACAACGGCGACCTCAATCCCTCGATCCGGTAGGCGGCGGAAGTAGAGGATCACGGGAAACTCCAACAACACTACGACTTAGTGGTGGTGGTGGAGAAACTATTTCAGCGATTAGCTTGGGCAAGCTCTTTGCTTGAAGGTGGAACAACGGAGGAGGAGGAGAAAAGACCAACCAAAGGGTTATGGAGATTCGTCCCTGAGAGAGGAGCTCCACCCTCCCTTTTATAGGAGTGAGTGGACTCTCCACTCTCTCCATGTGAATGGACTCTCCATTCTCTTCATGTGAATGGACTCTCCATTAAATAAATAAACAATTTTATTTATGTTATTTTAATATTTGTTAATTCTTTTAATTAACAAAAATTAACACATACCCCCTTGAACTATTCCGATATCCTGAAACTATTCCGGTGCTGTCCAAACTTTTCTCCGGTGTTCTGTACCCACTCAAAAGCGTCGATGAACTTTAAGTGTGTCACCCTACGGTTCGTGAATAAAATGGACATGATCAAGACACCTCTCTGATCAATAATCATCAGCGGGATCTGGAGATCCATAATGACTCCCACTTACTCAACGATGAACTAGTGATCGTGTGAACCAAAAACAACATAACCAATTCCTTTTGTCTCGCGATATATTACTTATCCGGGATCCGATCATTGGTATCAACTATACCTAGTTCGATCCTGTTACCGACAAGTACTCTTTACTCGTTCCGTGATATGACATTCTTTTGACCTAGTCACGTGCTTGCAAGCGATGTCAATGTGATATCACCGAGAGGGCCCAGAGTATATCTCTCCATCATCTGGATGGACAAATCCCACTCTTGATGCATGAGCCTCAACTAATACTTTCATAGTACCCAAATCCATCTTTATAGTCACCGTGTTCACGGAGTGGCGTTTGATGTCATCAAAGTACTCTTAGGAGTTAGTGATTGACATCATCTCATGGTCTAAGGAAAAGAGCTATTTTGTATATGTTCAGTACAACAACAAACTTTAATGACTTGATCGAATTTGCTATACCAACTTGGGTGTGTGTTCATCACATCATTCTTCTAATAATGTGACCCCGTTATTAACAACATCCAATGTTCATGATCAGAAAACCTTGATCATCAGTTAATCAACGAGCTAGTTTAAAGAGAGGCTTTACTAGGAACCTTTTGTTTATTAAACACACATGTATCAACGTTTAGGTTAATACAATTTTAGCATGAGAAATAAACATCTATTATAAACATGGAATAAGATAATAAACAATTTATTATTGCCTCTCGGGCATATTCCCTTCAATGACGTCAGCAGTTGGTCCCACGTGTCAGAGACACTGTGCGCGTTAACCAAGTCCACGGAGGACCCGAGCCGAACCGTGGACCAGGTCTATAGACCGGATGACGCAAGCATGATGTCATAATTCGATTTTTCTTTAAAAAAATAATTCGGTGGAAATTCAATTAAATCATTGGCGTCAATTTATCGTCATAATCGGATTTTTCAATAGAAAAATAAATGAATGAATTCGGTTTATTCTTTTATTGATTTATTCAAACTTCAAATGCTTATAACTTTTACGTTTTAACTCCAATTGGGACGATTCTAGTTCCTAAATTTTTGTAAAATTGAGCTCTATTTATTGGTGAATTTTATTTGAATTTTTGGACAATTATTGTTTACTGTTTATTTATTTATTGCTATTTTTACACGTTACAAGTAGACGATGAAGTGCCCGAAGGCTTCGAAGGTGAAGTTTTGACCTAGGAGCCAGCTCAAGACCCTGAACAAGTACTTTTTGAAGGCAAGTTATGCTTTTATCATATTGTTCCCACCTTTGAAAATTAATTTGATTCAAATTAATGCATGCTAATTTAATGAGAAAATGCTTTAATTAATTAAAATTAGTTAAATGCCAAACTCTTGTATGCCACCTTGACCTAAATAATTGTATGCCATGACCCCTTGTCACCTAGTTGTGGGAATATTTAGTTGGACATTATTAAATCGCCAACAAGGGTAATTAGGCGGTTGTAGTATAATGCTTAGCCACCTTGCGTAGTCATAACATGATTTTGGATAATTACATGTTAACATTGACCTAATGAGATATGGAACCTGTTTTGGAGAAGTGTCATGTGTTATTAATGATGATGTTGATGGCACGTGGTGCATGGTAATCACCTGGGAGACTTATAAATGCTTTAGACCGGGGCAAGTGGCAAGAATGATCTGGCGGGCCATGAGTGGCACTGGGAAAGTCGTTTTGGTTCTTTGGTAGTCTTGCCTTGGTCACCCTAAGGACTTAACCTTGCAAGCCTTTGAACTGGGTCAAACGTGCAACCATATGTCTGGAATGGGACAGACCTAGTTGAATAAGTTGCTAATAACTTGCTTGTGGAACCTCGGGGTGTCAACTATACATTTTGTGTAGTTGTACGGGGGAGCGTACCGGGGCTGTGGCTAGGTACCCATCTAACAGTTGGTTGGCCTAGATTTCGCCTTTGCTAAGGGAAGGGTTAGTGTGCAACAATCGGGGAGGTCCACTTGTACAGTTAGAAGTTTCCAAAAGACTTTGTTATGGGCACTCGCCTTTGTGGTGTTTGACTGTATCTTGCGGGTAAAGTGCATAACCTCTGCAGGGCGTAAAACCTATTCGAATAGCCGAGTCCACGGTATTGAACACTACTCAGGAATTACAGTCAAGGGTTAGATTTTTTAAAAAAATAACTTGGTTTGGAAAATGCTTGGGTTTGGAATGGAGAATTGGACTTAGGATTGGAAAAAGCTTTACTTGTGCAATCATTGTAAAAGTGCTCTATTTATCATTGTTTTTACTGCTTTGCAAACTATTACCGTATTCACAATTCTTTGCTTTCCGCCAAATAAACCTGTTAACCATCCTTTATAATAAGCCATGCATGTAGAATATTAGCTTTTGCATTCTATGCATGACCGGCTGATACCAAGCACTCACCCTTGCCACAAAACAACATCAGTTGAAAGCAACGCCATCTTTGGAGGAAGAACTTCAGGAGGAGCCATCTACTTAGGGAGCGAGCCCAGTCAGTTGCCTGTGGTAAAATGAGTGGCGCCGCGATAATTATTTTCCTTTGTAGTTATTTCTTTCAATAAGACTTAGCCTGCGAAATCAATACTTTGTAACTTGACCATAAGGTCAAGCAACGATTAGCTATTTAAATAAAGTACTCTACTATTTTCTTTGAGTATGATTGTGATATGTACCAATGTTATATTTGTGTGCACTAGCGTGATCCTGGACTAGTCTGAATACGAGATGGTCGGATTTGCAAATTCGGGTCAGCCAGTCCCGGCATTCCAATGCGCGGGGTTGATTGGAAGCATCGCCTGATCATCATGGCCTTTCGAGCGAAGAGCTACCTCCTCCTTAAATCGATGGCCCAAGTGCTAGTCATGCGACTTCGTCTCTTGGAAGCGATTAGTGCGAGCTTAGAGAACCTTGGCGCGCGCCCTACGGTGGTATGGCGGCGATGCAGCCTAGTATCGATTGGCTAAGTTCAGCGAACTTGCCCACCAAATTTCTTTTCAGCGATAGACCCTCTGGGCGCTAACGGTGGCTGCGATATTGAGTGCAAACTTCGATCTCGTGAGGTGCACCGATGAGGAAAGTGCATTATCTTTGCCTATTGTCTCCAAGGAGCATTTGCGGCATGGTGGGATAGTTCTGAGGCAATCCATCACCTTTGGATAGGTCACAATGCAGGAAGGTTTCAAGGAAGCGTGCATGCAATCCACATCCCCTCGAGTCTGATGGAAATAAAGAAGAGGGAATTCTATAACCTCAAGAAGGGATCCATGCCAGTCATGGATTACCTTCACAAATTCAATTACTTGGCTCGCTACGTCGTTGATGAGGTTCCGAGTGAGGCCCAAAGGGCTGAGTGCATTAGGAGCATCTCAGCGAGGAGATCAACACTCACTCGCTGCTCTTGATTTTCCCAACCTCAAAATGTTGGTCGACAAAGCGTCTGAGTGGAAGGCGATGCTAAGCGATCGCGAGAGAGCCGAAAGCGTAAGTGGCTGGCCCAAAAGGCAGCTAGCGCTAGCCCGTCGAGGTCGTGCTCTGGAAAGGCAGTCAGTGCCCAATCAGTCACCTCACCACCACCAAGGCCTCAGCGACCTATTCCTCGCGCCCCTCAGTTTGTGATTCAATCCTATAACCATGTCGGGCAGGTTCAAGGAGGACAGAATAGGATGATGCCGCTTTTGTGCTTTGCGTGCGGCGAGGTGGGGCATTTCGCCAATGTCTACCCACACCGACGACCCCTTCCAACTTGTCCACCAGTGTAGAGTGCTACAGTTCATCCCCAAGCTCCAGCAAGTGGACGTGGTGGCCACCAGGCAGGCCGATCAGGTCCCCGCTCAGCACAGAGCCCTGGACAAGGACATCTCAACTTGGTGACTGCGGAAGAAGCAAGCAATGCACCGAGCGTGGTTCTTGGTACGTTCCTTGTGCATTCAGCTCCTACAATGGTTTTGTTCGATTCGGGAGCTTCTCATTCCTTCGTGTCTTCAAGATTTGTTAAGGACCAAGGGATCGAGACTACTCTGCTAGGCAATTATATGATAGTTCATTCTCTGGCTCAATCCTTGAGCTCGGTGTATTTGCCTAGGAGTCGATCGAAATCGACGGAGTGAAGTTCAGTGGAGATCTGATCCAGATTGACACACTTGGACTCGATGTAATCCTAGGAATGGATTGGCTATCGAAGAACCAAGGACTCATCGACTGTGCCAATCGTTCTATTTCCTTGGTGAACCCAGATGGCATTCAAGTTTGGTTTAACTCTAGACCGTCGACCGTGCGGAAACCCTCCCTTCTTTCCCTTTCTATTCTAGAGATGGGCCAAGTGCTGGTAGTATGTGAGTGCGCCCGATGTCTTCCCTAAAGAATTGCAGGGATTGCCTCAGGACAAAGACCTAGAGTTCATTATTGATTTGCTACCGGGAACCGCACCAATTTCCAAGTGACCTTATCGCATGCCCTCGGATGAGTTGCTCAAACTCAAGAAGCAACTCAAGGAACAGCTAGCGAAAGGCTTTATCTGTCCTAGCTCTTCACCATGGGGAAGTCCAGTGCTCTTCATCAAGAAGAAGGATGGCGGTTTTCGCATGTGCGTTGACTACCGTTCGTTGAACAAAGTCAATATAAAGAACAAGTATCCACTTCCGCGGATTGATGATCTGTTTGATCAGTTGAATTGAGCTCGAGTCTTTTCCAAAATTGATTTGAGACTTAGCTATTTCCAACTCAAGATCCGGCCGGAGGATATTCCGAAAACTACGTTCACTACTTGTTATGGATTGTACGAGTATACCGTGGTTTCGTTTGGCCTTACTAATGCCCCTGCCACGTTCATGAATGTCGGGACCCGAATCTGCAAATCCGGACACTCTGTGTATTCAGCACTAGTCCAGGATCACGCTAGTGCACACAGTCTCAACATTGGTAAATATCACAATCATACCACTCGATAATAAAGTATTTAAAGTAGTTAACCAAACAGGGTTGCTTGACCTTAGGGTCAAGTTACAAATATACGCCTCGCAGGGCGAAACTTATTAAAAGAGAAATATAGCAACGGAAAAATAAGATAACATCGTGGCGCCATCCAGTATACCACAGGTAACTGACTGGGCTCGCTCCCTAGTTAGACGGTTCCTCTTAGAGCTCCTCCTCCAAAGCTGGTGTAGACTCTTCTTCAACTGGTGTTGTTTTGTGGCAAGGGTGAGTACTTGGTAACTGACTGGGCTCGTAGGGCTAAGACTTATTCAAATAAAATCTGCAGCGGAATATATAAAGAAAACACGTGGTGCCAACCAATATGCCACAGGCAACTGACTAGACTCGATCCTTAGTTAGACGGCTCCTCCTGATATTCCTCCTCCAAAGCTAGCGTCGCCTCTTCTTCAACTGGTGTTGTTTTGTGGCAAGGGTGAGTACTTGGTACTCAGCAAGTCATGCACAGAATGCAAGCTAATATACTACATGCATGGCTTAATACAAAGGAATAGCTCATGGTATATTTGCGATGCTTGACATTAAACAAGTATCATAAGTAGATTCAAAAGCAGTAAAAACAGGTATAATATCAATAACTTTTCCAGGAGTTAAATAAGCATCTTACCCATTCCTAGTCCACATTTCCACCAACATCATCTATTAACCAAACCCAACCTTTCAAGTCCAAGTTTTTCTTCAAGAAAGTCTAACCCTTATTTGTAATCCCGAGCAATGTCAATACAGCGGACACGGCTATTCGAATAGATTTTCACTCTGCGAGAGGTTATGCACTTTACCCACAAGATACGACCAAACACCACGAAGGCGAGTGATCGTAACAAAGCCTTTCGGAAGCGGCTAACTCATAAGTGAACCTTTAGGTTTTGCCCTACACTATCCCTTCCCTTAACAAAGGCGAAGTATGAGACCGACATACCGTTGGGCGGGTACCATGCCATCGCATCGATGCGCTCCCCTTCAAGCTACGAAGGGTGTAGTTGACACCAGGTATCACATGCAAGTTATTAGTAACACTCAACTAGGACCGTCCCATTCCGGTCATGTGGTTGCCACGATTAACTTTCAGTTCAAAGGCTTGCAAGGTTAAGTCCTTATATTGACCAGGGCAAGACTACCCAAAGAACCAAACCATCGCTCCGATGCCACAGCAGCCCACCGATCATTTCTTGCCACATACCGGTCCAAATACATTTATCAAACTGATTGATTACCATGCACCACGTGCCATCAACATCACAACACATGATACCTTTCCAAAACAGGTTCAATATATCATTAAGTCAATATTAACATTTGATTGTCCAAAACCATGTCATGAGCACGTAGCAGGTCTAAGCAATATACTACAACGATCTAAATTCCCATGTTGGCAATTTAATAATGTCCAACTATTTAATCCTCAACTAGGGTCACAAAGGGTTCATGGCATACAATTCTTTATGTCAAGGTGGCATACCGCAACTAGGCAATTACTAATCCCCCAAAACTAATTAAAGCATTTTCTAATTGAACTAGCATGCAATAATTGAAATCAAATTAATTTCAAAATGGGATCAACATGGTCAAAGCACAACTTGCCTTCAAAGAGTACTTGATCTTGGTCGGAGGTGGCTCTGGGTCAACACTTCTCCTTGAAACCTTGGGCACTTCAACGTCTACTCGTAACGCGTGCAAATAGCAATAAGTGAATAAAACAGTTGACAAAAAGTGTCCAAACATCCAAATAAAGTCCATAAACAGAGAGAGAATAATTTTATGAATTTTTAGGAATTTGAATCGGCGAAATCGGAGTTAAAACGCAAAAGTTATAAGCGTTTAAAGTTTAAATAATCAATTAAATAATATTATAGAGAAAAACTTTGGACCAAAAATTAAATAAAATTCACTACTAGGTAGATCTTAATTTTATACAAATTTAGAAATTTGAATCACTCAAATCGGAGTTAAATTGCAAAAGTTATAAGCGTTTGAAGTTTGAAATCATATTTGAATTCATTAAACCGAATTAAATAAATTATTTCTTTTCTTTTTTTTTGAAAATGATTTATTGCGTCAGCAGTGACACGTGTCAGCAGTTCATTGGTCCATGTGGACTTGCTGATGTCAGCCAGCCAAACCAGCCCGAGTGGCGTCGGCATGGCGTCAGTGATACGTGGCAAGACCGGATCTTGCCATGTGTCGGGTCAGCGGCCTTGATCCCGCAGCGGCCCAGGTCCGTCGGCGACATCACGGGCCCCAGCGACCGCGCGGGCGCGTGTCGAACAGCGCGCCGCAGCGCCTTTCGGTGCGGCAGCGGTTGGGGCACCGCGTTAGCGCGATCTCGGCCGTTGGTTTGAAAATCAGCGGCGGATTGGATCGCGTTTCACCGCGTTGAAAAACCACTTGGTCGCTCTGGACCGCCGCGATCTTGATCGGCGGTTGAGAATAGATCTAATCCCATAGCGTGGAATCCGTTGCGGTGGCGTGGCCTGCGTGAGCCGTTGGATCTTGATCCAAAGGTTGAGATCTAATCTAATGCTTTAGGGTTAGGGAAACACGTGGCTCACAGTGGCCTTTATATCTTGATCGGAGGGCTGTCAGAGCTCGAGAGGTCGATGGCGGCAGCGGTGGAGCTGCAGCGGCCGGAGGCGAGGCAGCGACCACTCCGCGGCGCTTGGGCTCCTCGGCGAGGTGAGTTGGCTCTACGAGTGCGTCTCGATGCAGGGTTCTAGATCTGGGCTCAACGGCGGAAGGGGGCGGCGGATGACGGCGGGATGAAGCAAAAACCGTGGTGGGGCGGCGCGCAACTACGGCGAGCTATCGTGGCTAAATGGCGGTGGCTCTGCCTCGGTGAAGTAGAGACTGCAGTGCGCAAGGTCGGGGCGACCTCGGGCGTGACCAGGCTTTAAATAGCCTCGGCGTTCGCGCGGCGGAACCTAGTTCTGGCGGCGGCGGAGTCGGCCGTGACTTGGGCGAGGCGATGAACCACGGCCGTCCACGTGGCGCGATCAGCGGCCCGCGATCAGCGAGCGAGCGGTTTGGTCGGACCACGACTTCGGTCGGTCAGTGATTCTCGGCCATTGGATCTCGATCCAGCGGTGAGATCTACAGTTCTTTTGGTTAGTAGTGCGGTCGCCGCGTGGAGCTCGTGGCACCTTGTGGGCGTTGGATCTCGATCAAGCGGTCCCGCAGGAGTTAGGAGTTGAGGCCTTGATTCGGCCGAACCGTCTTGGCCTTGATCGGGTCGAGTCGGACTCGGACTCGAGTCGACTTCGGGCTCGATCGGATGAAACGATACAAACCCACTCGCATTTTCCAGCGATTAAATATTCAAATTAATTCTCAGAAATTCATTTAATCCATTAAAAATAGTAAAACACTCAGAAAAAATTCCAGAAAAAATCTGGAAAATATTTTGAGGCATTTTGGACTCAAATAAAATATTTCCAACAAAATTTTATTTGCAAAGTTTATTTCTTTAATTATTTCAAAAGGGAATAAATTCCAGAAAATTCCAAAAATTCACCAAAGTGCCAAATCATAGTTAAATTCATGAAAAGCAAAAATTTGGGGTGTTACAATGAACCTCATGAACAAGGTATTCATGAAATACCTGGATAAATTCGTGGTAGTGTTCATTGATGACATTCTCATCTACTCCAAAAGTGGGCAGGGACATGAGATTCATTTGCGTAAGGTGCTCGACAAGCTTTGTGAGCATCAACTGTACGCAGAGTTTAGCAAATTCCTAGGACATGTTCTTTCTGGAGGTGGAGTTGTTGTCGATCTGAGCAAGGTGCAAGATGTGATCATTTGGGAGCAGCCCTGGACTGTTCCCAAGATTCGGAGTTTTCTTGGTCTTGCCGGTTATTATCTGTGGTTCATCGAGAATTTCTCCAAGGTTGCAAATCCACTGACTGAACTGCTCAACAAGGAAAAGAAATTCGAGTGGTGAGCAGCTTGTGAGGCAAGCTTTCAAGAGTTGAAGCGAAGACTTACGTCTGCCCCAGTTCTTGTCCTGCTGGATATACACAAGAGCTTTCACATGTTCTACGACGCTTTACGTCAAGGTCTCGGATGTGTGTTGATGCAAGAGGACAAGGTTGTAGCTTATGATTCGCGTCAACTGAAGCCTCACGAAGCCAATTATCCAACTCATGATTTGGAATTGGCGGCAGTAGTTCACGCTCTGAAACTGTGGCGTCAATATCTCATTGGAAACCGATGTGAGATATACACTGACCACAAGAGCCTGAAGTACTTCTTCACCCAACCAGATATGAACCTGAGGCAGCGCAGATGGCTAGAGCTGATCAAGGACTATGATCTAGGAATTCATTATCACCCAGGCAAAGCTAACGTGGTAGTAGATGCCCTTAGTCGCAAACTGCACACCATTAATGCTTTGACTCTCGTTAGTCAACCCCAGTTGCTGGATGAGTTCCGGAGACTCAATTTGGAAGTGGTTGAAGAAGGGTTTGTCGCATCTTTAACCCTGTAACCCACTCTCGAATCCCAAATCAAAGCCGCGCAGCTCAAAGATGAGCAAGCGGCTAAGATCAATCGCGAGTTGAAAGAAAGCGTACCTTTGGAGTTTTCAGAAAGAGCTGATGGAATGGTCATGCGTGGATGGCAAGTTTATGTCCCGGATGACCAGGTGATCAAGCAATTGATCTTGAAAGAAGCTCACGAGACTCCTCTTTTGATCCGCCCCGGAAGCACTAAGTTTTTGCACAAAACTTCAATAACTTCTTTTAAACTCAGAGTGAGACACACACCAGAACAAAACGAAAATTTTCGTTGCAAAGCAACCAATAAACATGCAACACCAACTCTTTTTCTTTGTCTCAAACCCAAAGAAGTCAAAACCAAGAACCGCCGAAGGAACAATCCGCGAAAATCCAATACCAAACACTTTTCCTTTGATTTCAATCAGCTAAGACCGAGAAAACCAACCAAAACCGATCGTTAGAACGGTAAAGAAAATCCGAAAGAATCCACCACCAAACTCTTCTATTTGACTCCAGTCACTACCTGATCTATGACAGAAAGGGTAAGCACTCTTCCCCCATAGGGGGTTAATAGTTCTTCGGTGATGGTTCTAACCGGCCACACCGTTAAACCAAAACCTACCTACGAACAAAAGAAGGTGACCCAAACCCTTTCGGCACCGCAACCTTCCTTAATCACAATAATAAGAACAACTCAATCAATTCTTTCATAAGCATAGCAACATACATTAGCATTCAACATCAGAGCTTAAATACAACCTTTAAGCGTAAGGCAACGATACCCATACCCTTTTCCTACTGTGCATTAGAGTGTGTCAAATTTTAAATTAATTATTCCACTTACATAAGTTTTAATGTTGCTATCCTAAGGCAAAATTTTAAGTATAACCTAAGCCATGTTTCTAGGTTATCCCAAATCAAAATTTTAGTTGACCTTGGGGTATTTCACTAAGTTCATACACCACGGACCTGAAGCCCGCTCTGATACCAAATGTAACACCTTGGTACCTAGTATGCGCGAATGTCACCCAAGCGATACTAGAAGCAACCAAAACACATATTTAACAATAAATTTCAGCAGCTATGCTAAAAGCTTTAAACGGAATTTTGGCAGCATCTCCTTTGTTTTTCCATGGTTTTAAGCATCAATAATAATAGCATAACGAGATAGCATAATGGGAGACAACAAGAACATGACAACCTATGGTTTCAACACCAATTCAAACTCAACACATAGAATTAATCATCACCTAAATCATTAAGAAGTAAACGATTATTCATGGCAACCAACGAGATAATAAATCCAAGGTCTAACTGGATAAGACAACCATCACAACTATGGAAGGAGCATGTCATTGTTTAAATGTGTGATGCGAAGTGATGACGTGAGTCTAGCTCCCTTTCCCCTAGCTGGTTTCAAGGTACCTAAAAGAAAGCATTAAACAACAAGCGTGAGTTCATCACTCAGCAAAGTGTATTGTAATGGAGCAAAACAATAACAATTCACATACATACGTCATACCGATCACCAACCATGGAAACCATCCATGAAGACTTTCTCATTCACATTCTCATGTACTTCCTCATTCACATTCTCATTTATGCAATACAATTCGATGGAACATGCCTCTTTGCTTAGCACATACCGGTATTGCCGAGTGCACACCCGTCGGTGTGCACCCTCTTTCCCTTCCATCCCATGGAGGGTGCCTACTCTTACTGACTCGCTCCCATACACAACCGTGGATGGGGCTACGAGGTATGACTTTCGTGTTCACTACGTGTGAACACAGAGGCCCGCATCAGAATGGGTCGCCTCTTCCATATGAATGCACATATGCCATAACATGATTCAACTTGCATAAATACTCAAATTAACCATTGCATAGCCATTTGACAAACTATATTCATCATAACACAAGCAAGGAGCAAGCATGGCAATTAAACACATCATGAATTCATATTGAAACCCTACAAATCAAAGTGGCCACCCAAGCCCAAAACCATCCCAATACACTTGCCTTCAGTGAGGATGGGTGGCAAGATGTGGAAGGCACTTCCGGGGTCACACCACCTGCACATAGGTACAATACACTCAAAACATGCCCACAAAGCAATACAAGAACTATCATTTACATCAACTTCGCAACCCACTCCCAAAACCCGAAAAACAGCACTCTATCCAACCGGGACAGCAGCGCTCCAACGACCATAACTTGAGTTCTACAACTCCAAATCAAGTCAACGAATACATTTTCTCGAATCTTAGGAAATTTTCCAACTTTTTCTAAGTATTCACGAAAATTGATTCGGCCTCTAAAATCCTCTAATCTCTGATTGAACACAATTTGTCCAAATTAAATCACATTGGATAGCATTGATGCAATGACCATTACTTTTAAAAGGCTAGACATAATTTAACGTTCTTTATATCCAATTAAAGGTAATTCAATTACCTACAACTTTATCAACAGCCGACCGACCAGAAAAAGCTTCTAAAATTCCTAAAACTCAAGCCCTAAGTCGGGGTTCAAATCTGCCCGAGGACAGAACGTGGGACGGAATTGCAATCACCCTAAATCCTTCTAATCACAGCACCTAAACACCAAATTTAACCCCCAATCTCCCTCATCTAACCAGCACCAAAACTCTACAACCAAGATCCCCAAGGCGTACCTCTTCTTTGCGAATCACTCGGTCGACGAACGTGTCCTCCTCGCGGCCCGATCTCTCCTCCAATCGCCAGGAACGCTGAAATCACCGGGAATGCCAGATCTTTGTGGACGGAGAGCTCCGGGACAGCGAGATAGAGGGCTAAGAGAGGTGGAGCTAGGGTTGGCTAGATGTGGGAAGGGGTGGGAAGGGAGGCGCCATGGGGGGTGCATGGCATGGAGGAGAGGAGGGCGGCTAGGGGGAACCCTAAGAGGCGCATGGCTTGGGGAGGCGCAAGGGAGGTGGGTTTTCTTGCTCGCTCAAGCCCCCAAGAAGCTTCCTCAAGGCGTGGAGAAGCTTCCTCAAGCCCCCAAGAAGCTTCTCGCTCGGTGGATTCAAGGTTTGAGCTCAATCCCTTGGTTTAACCTCAAACCCTAGCCCTTCTTCCTTCTCTCTTTTCTTTCCCATTGATAAAACCTTAGAAAACCTAAATCGGGTAGTAGATCGTTGAGTTGTCGAGTTGCTAGACATAGGTTAGGGTTAGAAGAATTATTTTGCGTGATTTATTCATTCCGAAAACCCTGATTTACCTCTCATTGGATTTATTCACCCCAAAGGTCATTTCTCGAATTTTCGGAGACTTTCCCTTGAAACCCTAGCTTCGAACAAGTTGAGATGATGACTTGCGAATATATTCCATGCCGCAGAGGTCGATTCTCACGGAAGAATCGAGTTTGAACTCGATTCGGGTCCAGAATCGAATTTGGGATTAATTAGGGTTTTTGAGTTCTAGGAGTTCGATCACCGTGCGTTGGAATCGTAATCGAGCTCTCGGTCACATCGGACCATATTGCCCTAATGGAATCAATACGCGAGTTGCAAATCCGCTGTTTCGACCGATTCCCAAAAAGGTGCATTTTGGGCATTCGGAGCAATTTCGTATTCCGAAGTTCCAAAATCCACGAGTTCGATGTGTATGGGTCCCTAGTGCCGTAGAGGTCCCATTGCTGTGACAAAAAATCGGATTTGGGCCCTTTTTGAGTTGGAATCCGTTTTTGTATCGCTTTTGGTGTCCGTGATGTCAAAAGCAAGAAATTGAGCAAACGAGCTCGAAACTTGATGAAACCAGGGTGAATGGGTCCCTAGTTTCCCTAGGAACCTAGTCATGCCTTTGCCTCAAAGTTTTGAGCAAATTTGCATAAATCCACTTTTGCAAAACCTAGCATTTGGAAGGCCAGCACTATCACATGCATAGTAGTGGTACTCTGGGCGGCTGGTACCTCTGGGACTTCCACCGCCGGTAGTTAATTTGCAGAGAGGTCCCCATTTTGATCTCTGGCGACCGGCACTACCGGGCCGCGAGGCCAGTACTGCCGCCTGAGCGGTAGTACCGGAGGTAGTACCTCGGTACTTATTTTCCAGAGAGCACCCTTTTCCCGACTCCGGCCAGCGGCACTACCGGGCTTGCTGGATAGTACTACCGGCCTAGGGCAGCACTACCGCACTTAAGCCGCTGGTACTGCTGGGCTCAGGGTAAAACCCTGATTTCATTTTCCAATTGAGTTCTCGTTTTTCGTTTTTGTTCTTATTGGTATTCGATTGCTTCTTTCTCTGTTGTTGATCGTGTTATTGGTTTTATTTGTTCTTCGCGTAGACGTTGATGTGTCGAACGATGTAGACGACCCCGACTACGTTCCGGAGACCATTTTCGTTGAAGAGCAAATAGGCAAGCACCTCCTTTGACCATTTTGAACCCATAATTGCAAATCGTATTTTCCATTTGTCAAAACTATTATGAATGCGTGTATGTTCATTATAATGCTAGTTTGTGGGAATTGGTAGTTAACCCATATTTGATGGATTTCCTTAATCCGAATTGAACTGAGTACCTTGTTAAATTGTAGACCAATATTAGACATAGAACTAAATGTCAAGAGGGTAATAAAAAGTAGAAATTGCATGTGCTTAGCCCCGCAGTAGTAAGTGCTACAGGACATCGCATCACACTCAATTACAATTCTCCTGGAGCTATTATGGTGGTTGGTTGGGTTAAGGTTGGAATTTGGGTTCTGGTTTGGAAAATCAAACGATGTTTTGGTTTTGCTGAAAAAGGAATGGTTGCGTGAGTAAAATGGAAAATACGGAGAGTTTAGACCCGGGCGAGATATGTGGAGTTGGTCGTTTGGAATGGTTTGGGTTGGTCTAGTTGGTTTGGATCGGTTGGATGGAATGGTTAATGGATTGGATTTTAAGCCAGGGGCTTGTTTTGGGTTGGTTCCTTGATATGGGGAGGTTGTGGACTGGTGGGAACTCAGTGGGGCCGCTAGGGCTGATCCTCTACGGCCGTAACAATTATGGGACTGAACTTGATGTTATGAATAAGTCAAAATGTGCAACCACATGTGCCAGTATGGGATGGCCTTAGCCTAATACATTGAGAAGGGTCTGATCTTGCATTTTAGGAGGGAAAAGGGGTATGGACATGCCTGTGGTGTCGGTGTGTTCTAGGGACTCTCTCGTCGAGGCATCGAGGGAGAGTTTACCCAATACAACGGTAATGCCTTCTACGGGGAGGTTAGGGGCTAGTGGAAGCCCGTAGGGACCACTAGTGGCCATCCTCTGTGGCCGTAGAAAGGGACACACATTGCTTGGCCGGTGCAAGAACTAAACCCCGATCTCTCGAAAGGTTTCATCACAGTCTAGCAAAACGGGTACGATAAGTATCGCGTGGCATGGATGATATGGTTGCTAGAATGTGTCATGTGGGTACAGTGTACAGTCTCTGCAGAGATAAATAAACTAATCGATTAGCCGTGTTCATGGTCACAAGCATCTTGGGAAGTATTATCAAGTATATCTTTTGATTTGGTTTTATTTTGGGTAAACTAGTCGCTTCGGGTTGGTTTGGTTTGGTTTGAGTTGGTTTGCCATGAAAGGGTTGGTTTGGTGAATGGTTGTGGATGGTTGAAATGGAAAGGTTTGGCTAAAGGTTGGAAAACGGAATGGTTGGATTTCCGTTATGATTTAAATGTTGATTATTGTTACCTTAAAATGTCCTTTGGAAATCTCTTTATAAATTGCGAATGTTCGAATCTATTATCGTATTGCAAATAAATTCTGCTTTGTGCTCAAATAGACTTAGTGTAGAAACATGTTTCTATTGTTATTGTCTGCATCTGTATAATTATTTTCATACACTAAAGTCTTGCGAGTAGATACGTGTACTCACCATTTGCTCTAAAGAATTTTGGCTAAAAGAAGAAGGTAATGTTGAAGACAACCCCGATGAGTTGCTGTTCGCGTCAGAGTTCGACGAGTTTGCCTAGGGTTATCTGGATTCCTTTCCAGTCAGTCGCCTGAGGGTGGACGGCACACTGCGCATCTCTCTTTTTGGACTTTTGTTGTTTCTATTTTGTCTTTTGCACTTGTGTAGGCCATGAGGCCGTAAACTGTAATATTAAATAGTTGTACTAACTCTCCCTTTCAGATGTAACTTATTTACTCATGCATGGATGTGATCTGTCTCAATTGAAATTGTGTGGGTACTGGGCTACTAATCCAAGGAACCACTACCAGACACATGGTTGAAGGAAGCTCGGGTCGAGCTCAATCGATTGGCGCGGGCACTTGTGTCAAGTGTTGTCGATTAATTGGCCCCAATTCAAGTATGGATTTAGTTTAGCAGATAGGAGTTATTAAGGGTTGCATTAATTACCAATCCAATGCAATAGTAATGACTCGGTTCGCTAATATGATTCTGGAGCCCCCACAGGTTGCACAATTTTACTCAGTTGATAGCATCAAGTTCGGTCCTTAGGGTGACTCAGGTGAGATCTCCCCCTGTTTATTAGCAACTCCACCACTTACACAACCAGATAACATATACACATATCACCCATGTCTAAACCATAAGTTTTATTTTTCATTTTTACCAAAATGTTTGCAACCTTTGAACATGTCCAGTAAATCCAATATTTTGATCAACTTGCAATCTCATTCGACACTTCTATGGCATGGCTAAGCATGTGTAGTTATTACTCATTTGTACCCATTTTAACATTTCACAGAATGTCTAAACCTAACTTAGGGTTCATCAAGGTTCTCTTGTCAATTCGATTAAGGAAATCCCAATATACTTAGGATATGTCTACAAATTGCCATAGTATAGCAACTTTACTGAAGATATGCGTGTCGGCTACCCTCTCAAGGAGGTCCCATGTGCTTACTGTACCAGTCCCATGATCAGTAGCTGGTATGCACACTCACAACATTATTACCACATCCATACCAAAAGTTCTTAACTTTATTAATATAGCTTGGTTTGTACATAAAGCCACGAAGGCTTAACAAAAAGTAGTGGAAGATACAGATGCTTATCAGTAGGCCTTCCCATTTATCCCACAACCAACTGACAAGGCTTAACCCTCGGAGAACTCATTGTCAAACTCCCCGTTTCCTACGGCGAGGTACTCCTCATTGGGGAGTGCAATTTCTTCATCAACTGGATGTCAATGATAGCAAGGTTGAGTACTTTCGTACTTAGCAAGACTTGTATGTGTTTGCAAATATACTAAAATGCAGGCTATGACAATGAAGAAGGCTTAACAAAAAGCAGTGGAAGATACAAATGCTTATCAGTAGGCCTTTCCATTTATCCCACAAGCAACTGACAAGGCTTAACCCTAGGAGAACTCATCATCAAACTCCCCATTTCCTACGGCGAGGTACTCCTCATTGGGGAGTGCAATTTCTTCATCAACTGAATGTCAATGATAGCAAGGTTGAGTACTTTCGTACTCAGCAAGACTTGTATGTGTTTGCAAATATACTAAAATGCAGGCTATGATAATGAAGAAGGCTACTAAGCTTATTTGCTGAAAGCTAAATTGAATTGTAAATACCAAATAGTAGATTGCAAATGGAATTTAGTAAAAGCATCTTGACAGGTATATAAATATCTAATAAGAGTAGCATAGATGTAACAACTCACAGTCCTCCATGAATGTGAGCTTCGTACCGGCTCCTGCCAACTCATGGCATGATTTCTAAAATAATTGTTTGCCAACACATGGCATAACAGCTGAAACCAACCCTTACCAACACATGGTGAGGCATTGAATCATCTGAAGGTGTTGAATATCTAAATATAGGATATGTACGCGCAACGGAAAGTTGAAGATCATGCCGTATATTCCAGGCATCTAGAGCCCTATTTCCATGGGACGAGATGATAACACAAGCAGTATCTCTATATCTGGAAGGACTCGATCATACTCCCTAGACGAGGAGATCGACTCGAGTACGCCAGGTAATAAGAAAGGTTAGTTACCTTATGTGGATTCCAGAAACGAGGATCCCATAATCGGGTACGATTCGGAGTCCTCATCTGGCGACGTCTCTAGAAGATGGTACACCCAGCTATAAAAACAGAGGGAGGCGCACGGAAAGAAGGGGGAGAAAAGGAGAAAGCCTGAGATAAACACACCAAGGAACAAGTCGATGGGGAGCCCGAGGCAACCGAGAGATTAGATCTAGGAACCCTAGCTTCTCGTCTTGTTTGTAACTAGAGCTAGGCACCCTTGATTTTATTCCATCTCGTTCAAGCTGATAGTGAAACCCACAGGAGTAGGGTATTACTCGATCAAGAGGCCCGAACCTATATAAATTATGCTTCGCCCATCTTGTTGATCCTGCGATCTCTGAAGGTACCCGTTACAAATTTACCATCGATTTCATAACCTTTGACAAAAGGGTAAACTTTCAACACATGTTTCCAAATCAACCCAATTTATGAAAATATCAAAACTCTAACTAGTGTCGGTGCAACAAGACTCCCATGACTGCGGGAATGGCTTTTTGAAAAGTTTTTCACTCTGCAGAGGTGTACAGCTTTACCCACAAGTCGTGACAAACTCTTTGTGCAATCGATATTAACACACTTCCTTTGGTGTGCATGAGAGAGGTCATGACATAACCGTTACATTACCTAGTCCTAACTTTGCATCGGCCGGTGACATCAAACCCTTAATATGATGGCAGAAGATATTTCTATAATCACTGTACAATGAATGGTTATACACCCCATTGTCCCACTTCTCATAGTAAGGAGTACACCGTTGTATCGGCAGACGTTATTCCCAACACCTCTGTGAGGGCGCCCCTTCGAACAATCCATCTTGGAAAGCCCGTACAACATCGGCCTTCCAATATGCAAATCTAGTTCTAAGTAACTTAATAGGTTAAGGCTGTCCCATACCAACACTTGTGGTTGCATTAATCATTCTTGGATTTTGCAACACTCAGTTCGGTACATAATCGACCTGGGCGAGGACTCCCCCTATACTAAGTGCAAGTCACATGCACATCCGGCTATTACATGTCTAATCTCTATCTTAGGGTTGCCAAGGTTTACATGTCAACATTTATTAAGGAAATCCCACAATTTAGGGAATATGTCTACCAGTACCCACAATATAGAAATGTTTATGGAACATAGCGCATGCATAATAGTTTTCACAACACAATATAAACACCTTAAAATAATAGGATCAATATGATCAAAGAGGGTGCTTGCCTTGCTTGTTGATCTCAGCAGCGAAGTCAGAGTCTGCAGCCGCGAACTCTGGAACGTCGGAGTCTACACGTCGTTTGACATAAGGAAAATTACCATAACGAGCAAAAGAAGTTAAATAATACCAAATTTGGAATTCAAATGTAGGAAAAAGTTGATTCGAATTTTATAAGGTCTTAGGTTTTGATTTCATGATTGTGGAGGCTATTTGTGTGAAATCTTACTTATTTATTGAAGAAACTGATAATTTAAACATATATTTTAATACTTAAAATATGAATTATTTTAGAGAAAAGAAAATAGAAAACAAGAAAGAAAGAAAGAAAATACGTATATATAAAATCTAGATTTGTTTCTACAGCTCTCTCAACCTATTTCCTTTTTCTTTTATTTTTACCATGGTTTAAAAAATATATATATTTGTTTATTATTTATTTATTTACTTATTTTATTTATTTGCTTATGCGTCTTTTTATACATATATATTTACTATTCCTTTCTTATCTTTTTTTCCAATCCCTATTTCTTTCGGCCCAAAAAGCCTACTTGGCCCGGCCGGCCAAGTCCATCCCCCTCTCCTAACCCCTAACCCGAGCTCTCCCCTCTCTCTCTTCTCCTCACTCATTTCGATCGCCATGCCCAAATCCCTCTCCCCCATTGCCTCTCTTTCTCCACTCCCACCGCCGATCTCCACGTCGCCGCCTCTCCTTTCTCCTGCGCTTGCTTGATCCCACACGCCGCCACTGCCTCCCTCTCTCCACGCCACCACCGTCTCCAATCCTTCCCCTCTCTAGCAACTAGATTTTGGGGCGTTACTTTTATCTAAGATCTGATTTGCATGCATTTTGATACTTAGTTTAACGTCATTCACACTTGTTAGACCTAGTCATTGTTATGGAGCACATGGCATAAATTTACATCTCATTTCTTATGGAAAGTAGACAAGGGTAAATGCTTATGCTTGTCACCTTTTGGCTGCAGTGAAGGTGGAAGGAATGGCAGGAGAAAAGGGAAGAGATGAGTGGCTGACTCTGCCCCTTCCCCTTTTCTTCCTTTTGGCTGGCTTCCTTGGTCTCCAAGAGAAGGTTAGTGAGAAGGACAAAGGGTGCCGAGCTTGTGTATGTATGTGTTAGGCTGGCATGTCTGGTCTTTTTATACTGCAGCCAACCACCATGGAGGAGGGCTCAACCAATGGGCTAGCAGCAAAGAGACAGGGCAGGTGGAAGGCATGCAGGTTGGGCAGTTTGCCACCTGCCCTGCCACATGGCTGTGAGAAATGGGCACACGAAGGACCTAAGGTCAGTTGTGCTAGCTGCATCGAGGGGGCTGAGGTGAATTAGGTGTTAGCTGTCTGTGCCTAGCTGCTCTAATAGGTAAAGAAATGGGTAGGATACCAATTGTAATTATTTTGGACTGATTGTAATAAATCGTATTCCTTTATAAGTTTTTGGGGTCAAGTTGTAGTAGTATGTGTGAATGTGGAATTGTGATCTAAACTACAGACACTAATGCATGTTGATCGTGCCAAGATTTATGGGTTTGTCTTCAATCTATATTATGGATGTAATTGAATTGTTCTACATATTGAGGTTAACTTAGGTTTGGATGTGATATCCCAGTGTGGTGAATAGACATATATGCGTGTGCGTACATATAATGTGAGTGATTGGTATATATATATGCATTAAGTGATGATAATTAAGTTGAATATTTAATTGAGAGTGTTCACAAGTAGGGAGTTTGTTAAATTTTGAGATTTTAAAGTTGTTTTTCTCTCCTTTGACTATTTGAAGCTTGTATGGCAAAGTTCAAAAGATTTGATAATCAAAGTAAATTCACCTCAAGACAAATTTAAGTTTTAGCGTTTAAATCTTTCATTCTCTCTTCTTATTCTGGGCTGTTACAAATCCTACCCCCCTTAAACAAAATCTCATGCTCGAGATTCGGCGGGTTCTAGGAAGAAATAAGCGAATTCTTCTCTAAGTTAGTCTTCTCTTTCCCACGCAGCTTCATCTTCTGAATGGTTGCTCCAATAGACTATTAGCATCTTAATCGAGCGGTTTGAGTTCGATGTTCTACCTCATCTAGGATTGATTTGGATGTTCCCGATAAGAGAGATCTGATTGAAGGTCTATTCCCTTTAGTTGGGTGTGTTCGATAGGGACTCGGAGACACTTCTTGAGTTGAGACACAGGAAAGACATCATGAACATATGATAGTTGAGGTGGCAATTCCAACTTGTATGCCATCTTGCCTTTCTTTTCAAGGATAAGATAAGGTCCAATGTGCAGAGGGCTAGCTTTCCTCGAACATGGAAAGCTTGATGAATACTGCGAAGTGGTGAAACCTTCAAATAGACATGATCTCCTACTTCGAAACTTAGCTCACATCGATGGTGGTCGGTGTAGCTCTTTTGACGAGATTGAGCCTCCTTCAGTCGACTTCTTATTCTATCGACATGTTCTTGGGCTTCTTGGATGAGTTCTAGCCCAAAGAACTTTCTTTCACCCACCTCAGACCAAACGAGAGGGGTTCGGCACTTTCGCCCATAAAGTGCTTCGAACGGGGACATTTGGAGGCTTGATTGGAAGCTATTGTTGTAGGAGAATTGAGCAAATGCTAAGAATTTTTCCCAATTGGTGCTATATGATAGCACACATGCTCTCAACATATCTTCCAGAATTTGGTTGGTTCTTTCAGTTTGTCCTTCGGTGTGTGGGTGATAAGCCATGCTAAAATTTAGCTCAGTTCCCAAGAGTTTATGGAGTTTCTCCCAAAACTGAGAAGTGAATTGGGAGCCTCGATCTGAAACGATAGTCTTGGGTACCTTTGTGGAGACGAATGATGTTATCCATATAGAGTTCAACGAGCTTATCTCCTTGATAAGAGGTCTTAACCGGTATGAAATGAGCCACTTTGGTCAACCGATCAATAATGACCCATATGGAATCATTCCCTTTTCGAGTTTTGGGTAAACCGGTAATAAAATCCATACCGATTTCATCCCATTTCCACTCGAGAACTTTTAAGGGATGAAGAAGTCCAGCTGGGCACTGATGCTCAGCCTTGACTCGTTGATATATGTCGTAGATGGCAACATATGCAGCGATATCCTTTTTCATGCCAGGCCATCAATATTCTTTCCAGATATCTTGGTACATTTTTGTACTATCGGGATGAATAGAGAGTGGTGAATCATGAGCTTCTTTAAGAATGATCTATTTGATCTTTTGATCAGTCGGGACATAAATCTGTTGTCCATGCATGATCATTCCATCTGAGCTTTCAGAGAACTTTGACTCAGAATTCAGTTTCAACTCATGGCTAATTTCGGCAATGGCCTCGTCTTTGAGTTGAGCGGCTTTTATCTGAGTACGAAGGGTTGGTTGCAATTCTAGGGAAGCAACATACCCTTTTTCAACCAGTCCTAGGTTGAGCTTTTGGAATTCTTCATGCAGCATCGGTTGATTGATTTGGATCGACGTGAGAATGCAATGAAGTTTCCAACTAAGAGCGTCAGCTACGACATTGGCTTTACCAGGGTGGTAATGAATGCCAAGGTCATAATCTTTGATTAGCTCAAGCCACCTTCTTTGTCTTAGGTTTAGATCTGGGTGAGTGAAGAAGTATTTCAAACTCTTATGATCAGTGTATACCTCACTGCGATTCTGGAAGTAAAGGTAATGACGCCAGATCCTTAAGGCATGAATCACGTCTATTAATTCCAAATCATGAGTGGGATAGTTCACTTCATGAGGTCGTAAATCAAATTCAAGAAGCTAAGATTTAATTGGATTAATTGAGTCTACAAGCTACAGGACCTTGGCAGTACTAACGGCTAAGGTATGGTACTACCACTGGCCCGGTAGTACTGACACTCAGGTCACAGTACTACCGTCATCCGGCAGTACCACTCCTGAGGCCTGGTAGTGCCGACGACAGGGGACCAAAATGGGGGGCGTACTGGAAAATAACTACCAGCGTTGCACAGGCGGTACTTCCGCTAGCCCGGTAGTACCGATCTCGAACTCCAGTAGTGCCGGAGCTCCAGAAGCCGAAAAGGGTGCTCTCTCAAAAATAACTACCGACGTTCTATTTGTGATACTACCGCTCGGGTGGCAGTACCGGTACTACAACGTCGGTAGTGCCGGATTTCCAGAACTTGGATTTTTACAAAAAAAAGTGGATTGTGTGCAAACTAGCTCGAAACTTTGTTACAACTACAAATCTAGGATCCTTGCAACCTTAGGGATTTACCTACATAGGTTTTAGCAAGTTTTGAGTTCATTTTATCTACTTTCTACCTTTGTGAAATTAACAGTTCTAAATGCAATCTAAGTCTATTCCTTGATACAAATCAAGTCTAACTCAATTCTTTTTGTGTGAACAGCACACCTATGGCATTAGGAACTAGGGTGGGCCATCCTTGTGATTTTTGGAACCTTAGATCACAATGTTGCTCCAAAAGCACAACGAAGGGCTTTTAGCAAATCGATCCCACATTTTAACCTACAAGGAAAATCACTAGTTTTCTTTGCACACTAGGGTTCCTTTTGGCCTAACTCAAGTTTAGACACTCATCTAATGCAGATTAAACTCTCCCAGCCATAAGATCTACTCAATTGAACTTAAAATTACAAAAGGAGAAAACTAAGATAATGGGGATTTGAACTCAAAACCACAAGAATCAGGCATTGAGCTCTTACCACGAGGCTAGGAGGTTGCTTGTGACAAGATGGCCAGGGGAACGGCTTGAGCTAGTTCTCCTTACTCCTTCTTGGAGGCAGCTCAGCCAGAGGAGAGGAAAAACAAAGCTCCGGTCAATTTGGCTGCAAGGAAGAAGGGAGAAGAGGGTGAGTGGGAGCTTCGGGGAGCTACGAGGCCAAGAGAAACGGAGACGGGGCTATTCTCCACCACAGCACTGGGGAGCTCGGTCGGAGGGAGGCGGAGTGGCGGCGGCTGGGCTTCGGCTTGGGAGGAGAGGAGAAGGGAGAGGGGAAATGGAGGAGATATGCTAGGGGAGAGGAGCCTTGGGGCTTAAATGCTGACTTGCTAGCATAGGACGCGGAGTGGCGATGGCGTGGCAGCATAGTCGCCGGGATGTCCATGACGTGCGTTGAAAAGTGTCGACTGGCAATACCGCTCCAGGGGGCCAGTACTATAGTTGGTCGGTAGTACTGGGCTTAAGCCGGTAGTACTACCACTGGCCTGCTGTAGAGACCTCAAATTTTTCTGCGGCTTTGCTCCATGGTTTGAAACCACACTTTGGTGGTTTCCAAGGGGGATTCTAGGACTTCCTCGACCAAGCCTCAATGCTTAGGTTCGATTGTAGGTTTTCGTCACTCGGATTTTTCTCGAGTTTGCTAGCTAGGGTTTTAGGTTTTAATTTGATTTAAGATTTCTAGCGCAATAAGCTTCAAAACCAAATATCTCCAAAAGAAATAAAATTCAAGATGCAACACTGTAACACCCCGGCATTTAATATGCCCGAATACTACCAAACATAGACTAATCAACCTCTAAATACCATAAAAGAAGATAAATTACAGCAAAGGAGTAAATGCTAAAACCGAAAATTTCGGCAGCATCTCCTTTGTTTTTCCATGAATTGAAGCAACAACAATAATATCACAGGATATAGTATAAAGAATGACATCTAAATCATCAATAATCAGAGTTCTAGCAGCAGTATAAGCCTAGAATAAAGATTCCAACCATCTCATGAGCCAAACGAAGTAAATGAGGAAACCAAGCACACAATTTAACCATCACAATTAAAGGAAGGAACATGTCATTGTTTATATGTGTGATGCTAAGTGATGACGTGTGACTAGCTCCCTTTCCCGCATGCCGGTTTCATGGTACCTAAGAAAAACAACATAAACACAAGCGTGAGTTCATCACTCAGCAAATATATTGCAATGGAACAAGAAAATACATTCTAATACCTTCATCACCACTTTTCACATACGACATCATACACATCTCATATTCATAGCGTAAGCATATCATTGACATCATCATATATCATCATCATATAACATCCTCATATAATGCAATGCAATGCGATGGAATGCAATGCGATGCATATATCTCCTGGAAACTCATACCGGTATGGTTGAGTACACACCCGTTGGTGTGCACCCTCTCCCCCCTTCCATCCCGAAGATGGAGGGTGCCTACTCCTCGCTTCCATACACCGCGGTGGATGGAATCACGATGTAGGACTTACTCATTGGCTCTCCGGAATAATCATAACTTTCTCACCGACCTTCCCCGGATTAGTTATGACTTTCTCACCGCCCGGGCCATGTATGCAAACATGCCAACAGCATAAATAACTTGTACATTAACACATGGCATCATAACATAATAAGCATATTCATCAAATCAATGGCAATCATTAAAGCATGGCATGTGAACATATCATATATTGAATTTCAATCTCAACCAATCTAGCAAACTACAACCCGCTACCCATTCCAATACACTTGCCTCAACCACGGGCGACGGATTGGCGAGAAGTAGAGGGCACCCCCGGGGTCACACCACCTGCACAAAGGCACCACACACTCAAAATCATGCCCACAAAACAATACGCAAACACTCTTCTACCCCGACTTCGCAAACTACTCGCACAATCCAAAAACAGAGGTTCTGTCCCGCTAGGACAGTAGACTTGCAATGAGCATAACTCGGGTTCTAAGAATCCGAATCGATTAAACGAGTACATCCTCGCGTAGCTTAGGAAATTTCCTAACTTTTCCTAAGTACATGGAAAGACTGATTCGGACTCTAAAGTGGTTTAATCTACAGAATATCGTGATCTGCTCCAATCACGTCACAGTTTTTAATACGTTCGGTAAAACGAGCATAACTTTCAAACGGCTGGGCGGAAATGGACGTTCTTTATACCCACTGAAAATTATTGAAGTTACCTACAACTTCTTCAATAGGAGGATGACCAAATTCCGAGTCTAAATTGGCGAAAACCCAAACCCTAGGTCGACTGCTCATGCTGCCCGAAACAGAGAACGTGGCAAACTCTAGATTTCATCTAATCTACCCAATTACAGCACCACCAATTGATCTAAAAACATGATATTAACCCTTAGAACAGATCCTAAACCAACTCCAAGGATCCCCGTGGCCATACCTTTGCCCGACAAACGAAAACCCAACGGATCTCCTCCCGGTTCGCGCGGTCTCCTTCCTCGCTCCAAATCCACCGGATCTCGTCATCGCGGAGCGCTCCAATGGACGGATCTGCTGGATGGTGATCTGGAGAACTCCCCTAGGGCAGCAAGGGGTGGTGGAGAGGTGAGGATAGGGGTGGTGGCGCCATGGGGGAAGATGGAGAGGAAGGGGAAGGGTGGAGGCGCATGGGGGGTGCTAGGGGGTGGCGGCTAGGGTTGGAAAAGGGAGTGGGGGGCGCACCAAGGGGTGGGGGCCAGATTTGGCTGCCCAAAAGTCCCCCCTTGGGCCCAAACCCTTCCACCAGAGGCCCAACTCAATCGCCAAGGCCCAAAGTCCCCCGGAGAGGCCCAAACACCTGAAAACGGCCCAAAAACACGCTATAAACGGCATAACGTAAAGTTTTAACCTCCATTTTCACATTTTATAAAGTTTTGACCTTCCGTAGTGTCACAAACACAATGCAAGATTTGGCATTTTATTTTATTATTTAATTCTCAGGATGTTACAAACACATAGTGGCTTATGGACGGAGAAAAGAATTTACTGTGAAACTGAGTGGTAACCTCAGCAAGTTACCCGGTATTTATTAGGTAAGTTAGGCAAATAAAACATCAATTATCGGGACAACAAAGTGTCAAGAGAAGATGGAGCGGTTCTCCGCATGAGCAGCCAGAGAATTAATGAGTGCAGTATTCCCAGAAGGTTAATCGACACATTATTTCAATCAGCAGTCTTGAAAACAGAGGATAATGTCAGATGAGCAACATAATAATGTAACATCAAAGAATGTGCGGTTGGAGGGCCAATATGAGATAAAAATTTTGGGCCATATCCAAGCATATCCCCAAAATTGGGGGGGCATATGTTGACACCCAAATGTGGTATGTGAACAATTTTGCTGGAATCGGTTCATAACTGATGTTGTTTTCATATGGAAGTATCGGAAGAAATAAAAGCCAACACAGGCGGTTGAAGAAGAGACCGAGAAGGACACGATTGATCCTGGGGGCTATAAAAGAAGATGGTGGGCAACGTCAGAGAGATACACAATCAACCAAACACTTGTTCTACTTTACTTATCGTCGACTTAGAGTAGTTTCTTTTAGTTTTGTAATCTTACCTTTGTAATTCGATTTGATCAACAAAGTTGCTCATCACCGATTGTTGGTTTTATCTAGTTATGCCAATTCAGGTCTTCTTTTCTCCGATCATGATGCGCATCGCCTTTATCGGGAAAAACATCCTTTACCCATCTGATCTATCTAATTAGATTGATCAGACTTATCGCTTACTTTTTCATCGAAATCAGCTTGAATCAGGCGACTAGATCACCTTATTGTTCAGAGATTGAATCGGTTTGATAGTCAATTTAATCATCTTATTCTCTTGCTGATTACAAGATCAACTCAGCTGGCATACCCACACCCAAGAAATAAACATGGTGTTTGTGTGTGTTGATTGCCATTAACCCGTCATTAAGTTTTTGGTGCCAACACCGACTAAAGCTTATGTTTTTTTTCGACAAAGACTAAAGCCTATGTTAATCCTAGCGTATTGTTTTTTTCCCGACAAAGACTAAATCCTATTTTAAATCGTCCATTGTAGGGACCATTATAGCATCGGAGTTGACATCATAAGGGGGAATTAATTTCCTAAAGAAGACGTTGTCCATCCCTGTCGGGACCCCGAATTTGCAAATCCGGACCCTCTGTGTATTCAGCACTAGTCCAGGAACGCGCTCGTGCACCGCAGTCTTAACATTGGTAAATATCACAATCATACCACTCGATACCAAATAAGTACTTTATTTAAATAACCAAAGGTTACTTGACCTTATGGCCAAGTTACAAATATATGCCTTGCAAGGCGAAACTTATTAAAAGAGAAATAACAGCAGCGGAAAATCAAATAACCCATTGGCGCCATCCAAGATACCACAGGCAGCCCGGGCTCGCATCCTAAGTAAGCGGGTCCTCTTGGAACTCCTCCTCACAGCTGGCGTAATCTCCTCTTCAAGCGATATTGTGTTGAGGCAAGGGTGAGTACTTGGTACTCGACAAGTCATGCCTGAGAATGCAAGCTAATATACTATATGCATGGCTTGGTACAAAGGAATAGCTCAAGGTATATTTGCGAAATGACTTTTGACAAGTAATAAAAGTAGATTCGAAAAGCATAAATACCTTCTCAAGAAATTTAATAAACATTTTCCCCATCCTAAACCACATTTCCAGCAACTTCATTACTAAACCAACCCAACCTTTCAAATCCAAGTTATTTTCATAAAGTCTAACCCTTGATTGTAATTCCCGAGCATTGTCGATCACAGTGGACTCGGCTATTCAAATAGATTCTACACTCTGCAGAGGTTATGCACTTTACCCACAAGATCTGAGTCAAACACCACAAAGGCGAGTTCAGTAACAAAGCCTTTCGGAAGCTTTAAACAACACAGGTGGTCCTCTCAGGTTCGTGCTCTACACCATCCCTTCCCTTAGCCAAGGCGAAGTATGGGACCAACACACCGTTAGATGGGTATCGGCCCACGACCACGATACGCTCCCCGTACAATCACACAAGCGGTGTATCGACACCACGAGGCTCCACAAGTGAGTCCTTAGCGACTTAGTCAACTAGGGCCGTCCCATTCCAGCCATGTGGTTGCAAGTATGACCAGTTCAAAGGCTTGCAAGGTTAAGTCCTTAGAGTGACCAGGGCAAGACTACGAAAAACCAAATCAACACTCCCAATGCCACAAGCTGGCCCACTGATTACTCTTGCCACATGCCCCGATCGAAATCTGTTTATCAAACCCCGATTGATTACCATGCACCACGTGCCATCAACATCACATGATACTTTTCCAAAACAGGTTGAGATATCATTAAGTCAATATTAACATTTGATTGTCCAAAATCATGTTATGAGCACGTAAAGGTGTCTAAGCGTTATACTACAACGGTCTAAACCCATGTTGGCAATTTAATAATGTCCAACTAGTAAACCACAACTAGGGTGACAAGGGATCATGGCACATACTTAGATAATCAAGGTGTCATCTGACAATTTGGTATTTATCTAACCCCCATGTTTAAACAAAGTATCTTTCTAATTGATCTAGCATGCAATAGTTTAAATCAAAATAGATTTGAAATAGGATCAACATGGTCAAAGCACAACTTGCCTTCAAAAAGTACTTGCTCTTGGTCTTGAGTTGGATCGAGTCAATACTTCCCCTTGAATCCCTCGGCACTTCAACGTCTACTCGTAAAAGCGTGCAAATAGCAAATACACAAATAAACAATAGGCAAAAACATCCCAAAACTCCAAATAAAATCCATAAACAGAGAGAACATAATTTTACGGATTTTTAGAAACTGGAATAAATCAAATTTGGAGTTAAAGCATAAAGTTATGATTTATTAAAGTTTAAATAATCAATTAAATAATATTACAGAGAAAAACTTTAGTCCAAAAATTAAATAAAATTCATATTTAGGTAGATCTCAATTTTATACAAATTTAGAAATTTGAATCACTCAAATCGGAGTTGAAACGCATAAAAGTTATAAGCGTTTGAAGTTTGAATCTAAATTTGAATCAATATTTCGAATTAATAAATCATTTTCTTTTCGGAAATTAATTATTGCGTCATCATGGACACGTGTCGACCTCGATTGGTTGGTGGCGTCGGCCGACTCATGGGCTCGGCTCACGGCGCGGTTTGGTCCACAGTGGACCGGTCCACGGCTTCGGGTGAGGTCGACAGGTGGGACCCACTGTCGGTCGCGAGTCTCACGCGCCAGCGGTGGCGTGTGGGCCCTCGACATGCGGGGCCCGCGTGTCGGGGACACGCGCTCACACGCAGCGACGGCCCGACGCGTCGGTCCACCTTCCCAACACGTGGCGCAATCTCGGCCGTTGGTTTGAAAATCAGCGGCGCGGATTAGATCCAGGGTTTAACACGTTGAAACTACTCGATGCTCGTGGGCGTTCGATTTAGATCGGACGGTCGGATCTAATCCTATAATAGTCTTGCTACGGCACATGGCGATTGTGAACCGTTGGATCTTGATCCAACGGTCCAGATCTAATCGGGTTTGGAACACGTGAACTCACCTCAGCCGTCCGTCTGGATCGGCGGTCCACAGAGCTCGCGAGTCCGGCGATGGCACGCGAAGCTTGGGCACCGGAGACGGAACGATGGCGAGCAGACGGCGCTCTGAGGCTCCTCCGGCGACGTCGCGGTCACGTTCGAGTCGCCTTGGCTCGAGGATCCGGTTCGACCTCCTTCTCCTCGAGCGGCGGCGGCGGCGGAAGGTGAGAAAAACCACCACGATACCCTAGCTACTACGGCGAGCAATCCCGAGCACGCGGCGGCTGCTAGGGCTTAGCAAGCTAGGGCAAAAAGTAGCGCAAGGTCACGGCGATACTCGAGGTGCGGTCCGGGCATTAAATAGCCGGAGGCGTGCTCGGGCGGAGCCCTAGTCGATCCGCGGCGCACTCGGCGGCGAGTCGGCTCGGTCTCGGCGAAGACGGCGACTCTCGGCCCGTCACGTGGCGCGATCAACGGCCCGCGATCGCCTGGCGCGATCGGATCCGGGCGGATACGGCTCAACCGTCTGGCGGATCTCGGCCGTTGGATCTTGATCCAGCGGTTGGGATTGATTAGGTTTAGGAGTGGGTTTGGTCGAGTCGGCGTGGCTCGGTCGGACTCGAGTCCGACTCGGGTTCCGACTCGGTCGGATGAACAGTACTTGACCCGAGTTTGATTTTCCAGCGATTTAATATTTAAAATAATTCCTAGTAATTCATTTAATTCATTAAAAATAGCAAATGACTCAGAAAAATTCCAGAAAAATTCTGGAAAATACTTTGGATCATTTTGGACTCAAATAAAATATTTCCAACAAAATTTTATTTGCAAAATTAAATTCTTTAATTATTTCAAAATGGAATAAATTCAAATAAATTCCAAATAAATCCAAATAAATTCCAGAAAATTCCAAAAATTCACCAAAGTGCCAAATCACACATGAATTTAGGACAAGTAAAATTTTGGGGTGTTACAATCCCACCGGGAGTGCCAAAAGTGTGTTGACACCAAAAAAACATGACGACGAGTTGATCGGCAATCAGCACACGTAGACACGAGGCTTAATTTTGGGTGCGGGCGTGCCAGGCGATTTGATCCTGCAATCGACAAGAAAAATGATCTAAATAGCTATTATAGCCGATTAGATGATTGATAAATCCAAACAGCTATTACAACCGATTGGATGATTGATAAATCCAAACAGCTATTGCAGCCAATTGGATTATTAGTAAAAGATTTGTTCTAAACAGCTTCTATCCGATTAGATCTAAAGTAACGATAAAGCTAAATAGCCTGATGGAGCTGAGTAGATGATTGGTAAAGATAGTTTTTCCCAAAAAAAGGCAATGCTCAACAAGATCGGTAAAATCAAACTTGGAATAATTGGTGTAAGTTGACAATGATCAAAATTGGTGATGCACAAATTTATTGATCAAAACAAATTATAGAGAAAAGATTCTAAGTCTAAAGAACTACTTGTAGTCGACGAAAAGTAAATAAAGTGTATGCGAGTTGATTGATTGGCTCTGGGCACTTTTTCTTCTCGCCTCTAGACCTCTTATATAGCACATAGGCCGATCATATCCTCCAATTCTTGCAAAAACATGATTCGTATCAGTCTCAACTTCCAAAAGATAAACTTCACTTTGAACTGATATCGGCTAAGACTCTATCCATATTGAACCTTATCTTTACTAAATCGGCTACACCTACCAAATCTTAGTGTCAACAATAGCACCTAAGCCAATCGTATCCTTCTCTGACTCCTCAAGATCCACGATGCGTATCAGCCTCAAGTTCTAGGAGATAAATTACTCTTTGAGCAGATATTTCGTCATATTTGGCTATATTTGCCAAATTTGAGTGTCAACAATGGTTTAATTAGTGGGTGGAACTCATCAACAGATTCACAAAAATTAGACCTTCGCTTCAGAAAACTTGAGGAGCTGTTGGCTAGGAGTTTTGAGCCACAAATATCAGCATATGTTAATTTTGAGCATAAAAAAAAATATGCATCCATAGAAGGTAAAGTCCAATTGTCAAAGAAATTACTAAAAGCTAATGCTTAATTTCCCTTTTGCTTAAGCATATGATCCTCAGATGAGACAAGGAACGGGTAATGTAGCATCCTGAGAATTTTAGAAATGAAATAAAGTTGTCTTGTGCGTTTTCAATTCCTTTTTTTTAAAAAAAAAACTTTGTTGAATTGATTTGAAAAGAAATTAAAATTTTTAATTAACAAAATTCACTTAGACTAGCCTGGACTATCAGAACTCATAAAATTTCCAAACAACCTAATATAGGAAATAATTCCACAAAATACTAGAACTCAAGAGATGATCAAATACAAATTTTATTGAATTTTTGCATAGCATACGAGAGCTCTAAAAATTCAATTAAAGATTTAAAACAGACTAACTTTGAAGAATTTTAGTTTGAAATCTACACATCCAAACTGAACGAAACCAAGTGCGTTTGAAGCTTCA
This sequence comes from Rhipidocladum racemiflorum, assembly GCA_036346355.1. Lineage (NCBI taxonomy): Eukaryota > Viridiplantae > Streptophyta > Magnoliopsida > Poales > Poaceae > Rhipidocladum > Rhipidocladum racemiflorum. The sequence continues at coordinate 57,999 of JAYEVF010000092.1, read as the reverse complement.
CTCAATTATCTCTCTACACAAAAATTCCCAAAAGTTGTCGAGTCACTTTGAAGCCTGAAATGATAGCTCAAAAGTGACCACTCGGAGACCGAATGCATGTACAAACTACAGAGCGCTTGCTAGCAATCTGTTCGACGCAATGCGTGGCTCTCGCCATTGCATGCCGTACGTTGCCGTTACATCCTTGAGGCCTCCGCCGTGCACGGGATGCTACGCCGCCGTTCTCCCAACTCACGCCATTGCTTTCCACTGCTCCTGTGCCCCTGCCGCGACGCGGCCGAAGCCGGGCGGCACCAAGCGTGCGCGCGCTCAGGACCTTGCCGCCACGCGTGCGCAACGCCCCGACCTCGCCAGCTTCGCTCGGGCAGGCAATTAATGTGCTGTTTGGTTACCTGTATCTGAAGAGATTTGGCTCTGGAGATGCAACGGATGTCTGTTTGGTTGGCTTCTCGACACACTGGGCCAGGCCCTCCACATGCAAACTTACCCCCGGAGCCAGGTCCCGCTGAAACGAAAAGTTTGGACGTTTCCGCCGGACCTGGCTCCGCTTAGATGCAATTGCTCACGCCGAATCCCCGGTGCCTGGCTCCGCTCGCTCCTCCACGCCTGGCTCAGATCTGAGGAATCCTCCCACCGCTGCTCATGGCGCTCGCTCCTCAGATCTGTTTCCTCCACGCCGCCGTGCCACCGGTCTCCCTCCTCCCCGGTCCCCCTCGTCCCCCACGCGCCTCCAGCTTCCGGTCTCCCGCGCCCCTCCAATCCTCGGTCTCCCGCGCCTCCAGCCGGCCATCTTCGCCCATCTTCGAACCCCGCGCCCCTCCAGTCGTTCGTCTCCGTCCGGTCTCCGGCGCCCCCGGTCTCCCTCGTCCCTGTTCTCCCTCGACCACCGCGCGCCTCCAGCCGGCCGGCTCAGCCCGTCCCCGACCTCCTACGCGCCCCCGATCTCCTTCGTCTCTGCTAGGAAGGTATAGATCCGTCGTCTCTGCTTGGAAGGTGTGTCTTGCAAGCATTTTTTTGGCGATTATTAGATCTAGTTCGTATCAGGCTTGAATTCTTGGAATAATCTTGTGGTCGATCGTGTTTGGAAGTTATGTGATAAATGCGATGGTATGGCAGGAGTTGGAACAATGCAGCTGTGATTTAGGACGCCCCTGTTGCACAAGATGGGTTGTGGTTTGTGAATTGCAGAGAACTGAGCTCTCAATTCTTGAACTCTGTTCTGATTTTTATTTAGTTCGTTCATCCAGTAGACCAATTGGAAATTTGCGGATAAATTCCATTTAATCCAGGAAGCTTCAATTTAAAAGTACCAATTGTCTTTCTGTTAGAAGGATATTTGATTTATTTCTACCAATTCGTAGGCGTTGTTAGCCCAAAAAAAGAAACATAGTACCGCTTCTCCAACTCTTTTGCACCCACAGAGGTAGATAGTTATCACCATCAAGAGAAGAAATGGCAGCCGAGACCTTCCTTTTAAAAGAGTTCCATTCATTTATTTGTCCATATGAAATGCTATGAGTGTCGGTGTTACAAATCTGAAGATTTCTTTGCAGATATGAGTGTCGGTGTTATTGGTACCTTGCAGTTGAGCTTATCAATAGCGAATCATTGATTTTGTTGATTATTCATAATGCTTTCTGCATTCTTCTAGAATAGCCTTTTTTTTTTTTTTTTTGCTTCTAAATATGCAGATAACTCAAACCATGCAAATCCCACTTACCTATGCAGAAGATATCATAGGAGTCAAAGGAGCAAACATTGCATATATTCGGGCTAATAGTGGCGCTGCCGTCACAATTCAAGAGAGTTTGGGGAGCCCTGATGATATAACTGTTGAAATAAAGGGGACATCCTCTCAGGTACAAGCTGCCCAACAGCTTATCCAGGTAAATATCACATCATATATTCCTTAAAGTTTTAGACTTTCGACTATAAATACTCTGATATCCTGCCATCTTTCTTCAGGACTCCTTGGCTGCACACAGAGAACCTGTCAGGATCAGCTATGCAGGATTAGATCCAGTATATAGGCCGAGCTACTCACAGTATGGCAGCTCCACCTATCCATCATCGTTGTTACCATCTTATTCTAGGATGGATGAGAGTGGATATTCGTCTTCAGGTCTCGGCGGGTATGGGTCAACTTACCGATACTAGTAGCAGTTCATTGTTAGCCTTGATGCGACCCTGTATCCTTTCCTGGGTGATCGTTGTACAAGTCAGCAAGAGTTCATATGCTGGCTTCATGTGTTTCTGGGCGGGACTCAATACAGGATCATATTGTATCCCAGTACGTGTTTTGGTATCTACTTGTGTTGTTAGCATGGCAAATGAATGGTTTATATATTTTCTTCTTTCAAGGAAATCTGCTCTAGTTTTTCTGTGGTTTGGCAGCCATTTTGTGATAACTGTGATCTGATGATGATTCATTTATGTTGCTATGGAACTTTTATAACACTGTGATGTGGCTATGGAACTTTCTCTTATAAAGATTTGTTGCATTTTGGATGGAATAGAAAAGTATTACTTCTATTCTGGAATTGGTTGGTGGCGCCATTCATTAGATTTAAATGTGTTTTTGCATGCTACTAGCCGTATTGTGTTGTGGCTGTGATGGATGATGAGCCTGTTCTTGTTGATTTCTGTTGCTTGGTTACTGTCCTAGCCGTATCCCTGGCAAACCTGCTGAGAAGGCAACCTTGAGTGCTGGTGTTTATCTTAACTAAATGTCTCGACCATTCCATTTTAGTAGTTAACATATTTACATCACATTTCATTGCCAGTGTTGGTCTTTGTAATGTTGACGAAAAAGGAGTGTAGTATATGTTGTTGTGCCGAGTGATATTGTGCAACATGGAAGCGGTCATGCCTAGATCACAAGATTCTTTTCCAAGCAGTGAGATATATGATTCTAGTGTTGATGATTTCTCAAACCAAAGTGTTTTGTTATGTGGCCATCTCATCTTGGCACTCACATTCGTTTCATGATATATTGAGATAAGTGGAGTGAATCTTTTCTTTTTGGTTCAATTATTTTCAGATTATTTACTTGGCTTGAATGACACTAGCTCATACAATCAACCAAATAACATCTCTTGTCAGCCTGCACCAACTCATACAATCAACCAAACAGCATCTCTTGCCAGCCTGCACCAGCTCATACAATCAACCAAACAGCATCTCCTTGCATCCACTCAGCCTGGCTCCACTCTGGTACCTTAGTTCAACTAGTTCAATATTGAAATTTAGAGCACACATATGATCTAGCACCAGCTCGTGAGATTGATTCCCAATCTAGCCATTCCTGTTGCAATTTTTTTTCTTTTTTATTCTTAGTTGCCTCTTGTATTGACCTCAAGTAGATTGGTATGTTTCCTCTTCGCAAGCCATGCGCTGGTGTAGAGGTAGAGCTCTGCCACTTGATTTCAACAGATAGTGGGGTCAAGTCCTCATTAAGCCCAATTTTTATTTTTATTTTTGCTCTATTATAATTCATTCCTTTATAACTTCTACTAGGAAGGTCCAAATGAAGTGAAATAAATTTCTAAATTTCTGTTAAAACTCAAGCATTCAGATTATGCAATAAAAACAGCTGAGTTCCATATAGATTTAAATTGTTTAGTCAAGTTTACTTAAAGTCCCTTTTATGCATTATGAAGAAACTATGTAAACTATGAATCCAAAAATCATAAAGTAATTATCACATATTTCTGGGGTCCTAGATGTCCCATTTTTGCAAAACATCTAAGGAAGAACTCAGTTTGAGTGAAGAAAATTATTATATAATGCCTTTCTTGCATGCAAATTCAACTAGTTAAAATATGGACCAAATGAATACGAAATTTGGTAAATCTAGTTCAGCTATGTTCCTGGGTTCATAAGGATTCTAAATATACAAAAATATTTAAGTTTCACAATGATATGCATTAATTGTCTGATAGCCGAAGTTTCAATTCTATAATGGTTAAAATTGTTGTAACTTCCGTAAACAAACTCGAAATTGGATGGAACCAAATCCTAGGACCTTGAAAAGTGGTACACTTCCTGTCTATGCAAAAATAAATCACATGCATGCAATGTAGAAATTAATCTATTAAAGGCCCTAATGCTCTTGTTGTGAAAAACGTCGCAAATAAAAATAAATGTAGTGAAACCAACTTTAAAACACTCTTAGAGACATTCCTTAATAGTGCCTAAAGAATGATTAGATAATATATTAAGGTGCAACCACAATCGTAAGATGGAAACCAAACTGTTAGCACGTGAGTATTAGAAACGCTTAAGTATTTTTGGCCACCCGTATAATATCGCGCCTATATGTAAAAATTAGGGAGGATAGCTCAAAACCACTCTATAATATTTGTACTACCATGATATGAAAAAAATATTTACTTAACAACTTGCTTTGCAACTAAATCCTGCTAGAACAATAAGCCTAAGTATTATGGTTATCAATGTCGTGGCATCTGAATAGTTAGGTTTAATGAACCTTAGGACAAAATGTTTTGTGTCACTAGAATCACCATATAACCATGTAGATATAACCACTAGTATTATCCTATAAACCCAACTCATGTAAATCAACTTTTGTGCAAAACATGCTTAAAGCTAAGTACTATTCACACGAATGCTTTTATTAAAGTTTCAACTCTATTAATCCAAACAATCTTAGCTTCTTGAATTTGAAACTAAAAACACTAAAATACATAAATATAGCTTCCTGAAGATGTCGGTGTATTCTACACCAGGGTGTCCACTTCACCGCGATAAGGGTGCAAGGTGGTCGCCGATGGGCGAGTAGCGTCCAGGCCACGCGTGGCGGTCGGCAAGGTGGTCGACAAATGCGAGGTAGCGTCCAGGCCACGCCCGTGGCGGTCGGCAAGGTGGTCGCCACGAGTGGCGCCAGGCCACGCGTGGCGGTCAGCAAGATGGTCGCCCAGCGGACAGGTGGCGTCCAGGCCACACCGCTGGCGGTCAGCAAGATGGTCGCCCAGCGGACAGGTGGCGTCCAGGCTACAACGCCGGCGCTCAGCTCCCAAGGCCACCTAGTGGTCTGTGCCACCACACAGAGGATCAAAAGCATTTAATGCGTATCGTGCACATTAAATGGGGTAATGAAGGCCACAGTGTGACGGCGCATGTTCCCAACACGCGCATTTATTACGGGTGACGTCACGGCGAAATCCCCCCTGGCGAGGCGGGCTGAGCCGGCAGGCACGCGGGGCCCGAGGCCGGGGTGAAGTCGGCTATGTCAGAGCATTAAGTGCAACGCAAGAATAGTGACAGATGCATTAAATGCAGTATGGCAGTGTAATGAGTGTGGTACACTGATGTAAGCTCCCATGCGCCCCAGCCAGCCCAAGTATAAAAGGAAGCTAGGGTGCATGAGAGAGAGGAGGTCGAGGGGTTCGGTTTGGTTCTTCAACCTCTGAAGAGCCGTTCCGTCTGTTGGGATTGTTTCAGTTTCCCCCAAGAACACAAGCAAGAACAGATAAACAGGACTAGGGCTATTACTCGTGAGGAGGGCCCGAACCTGGGTAAACCCAAGCGTCCCCTTGCAAGCTTCGCCATTGATTCCTTTCCTTCATCTTTCGAGCGATCTCCACGAAAGCCCCCTGTTCGAACTTCATATACACCCGATCCGGAGGTGTTTGTTGGCTCTTACGCAGACAGAAGACGAAAAAAATAATAGGAACTAGATGGTGGCGGTAGACCCGGGTTTTATGTGCGTGCAATGTTGGGGATTTTTCGGGAGTTCTTTAGATTCGGCGATGCATGTTTAACGCTAGTGCCGATTGCATTTTGACATACACGAATTTATTTGTTACGCATGTCATCTCATTTTCATACTCATCGCATATACATGCATGTTTGCTGTAAAATTTTTCCAATGGTTCATGATTGGATATAACTAGCTGTTACATCTTAATTGTGTGGTAGCATATAACTAAATGGATCATAACTTGTTATCTCTTACATGTATCTTAGACGATGAGGAATAACAATAAGAAATAACATGCTTGATTGAATGGTAGATGACAAGATATTCAATTGGATAAATTGTTGGATCACATACGAAAATTATTAGTGCCGCTTGAATATGTATTATATGTTAAATATGTAGGATTATTACTTTCAAGCTGGCTTGGTGGTTAATGAAGGATGTTGAATACATAATACTCCGATGATCAATTGAGGTGTTATAGTTATCGGGCAATTGTGCGATTGAGAAACTAAATTGTCACCTTAGCCTGACCCTAAGTTAGAACACTATAATGACTATCTTTATGCTACACCCTTAAGTTCATTTGGTCCTCATATAGCTCCATTTGGAAACTTAGTATTATGCTTAAATGAGCTAGTAACTTTAGCCTCTCGAATTCGAAATTTATTTTAGAAGCAAATGTAAGTTTAGTTTCTTGAATTCAATAGATGGAAATAACTTATACCCAGAAATCAAAAAGTTACGCTTTAGGATAGACCCTAGGTTTCCCTTGGCTCTTGCATCATTTTCTTATGCATCATCCCCGCATGCATCATTCTCATATGCATGACTTTGTATAATGCATGTATGTATGTTGTTTGTATCGAAGAATAGTAAATTCGGATTGTTTGCTTGTATGTATGTTGACGTTGGTGTGTGCACGCGAATCGTGGGACTATGTGAGAAGTCCAGGACTACATGATGTGGTTGGTACTCCGATCAACCATGACAAGACGAATTATTCAACAAGCAAGGTAAGCACCATCCTTTGAACATGTTAATCCCATACTTTACAAAGTCTAGTTTATTTTAATCAAACTATTATGCATGCGTTTAATTTCTGTAAAGTTGCTACATTGTGGGTCATGGTAGTTATACTCCTAACTTGTGTCATTACCTTAATTACATTGTGTCAGGGATTGACTATTCGCTAAAAAGACCATTGTACCCCCAGAAGGTCTTGAAGGTACCGATCATACGGCACCATCAGAAGATGCTCAGGAGAGCGTCCGAACAACACAACGCCCGAGCATACGTGCCTACCCGTTCACCCACGACCATACCGGGAGACCATGAGCAACCATGCTCGTGAAGACCACGCGGATGCCCGGATGAATGGTCGGGGGACTCGGTCAAACCATTAGAAAGGAAATTGGCAGCCAATCCGCCGGAGATCAAGGGCAGGTGCACCGGAAATTCAAAATAACGCGCAGATCAAGGGCTCTGAATCATGGGCATTACGAATATGGACGCATGGCGTAAATCTAGGGGGTAGTTACCTTTTGTACGACATGAGCTTCTGCATTTAATCCCCCCGAAAACACCTGTAAGAGGGACTTTTTGACAAAACATAAACACAATACACTGGAGTAGGGCTGTTATCTCGGCAGTGAGAGGCCCAAACCAGGATAAACACTGCGTGTTTCTCCCGTCTTGGCATTGCTCGGACGTTCCCCCTTGCTCGTACGAAGGGGCCCCTGTTGATCCCTCATTCAACAAGTAAGCTCGGCAGGAGCCCATTCTCCAATCGTCGATAGCTAGCGCCGTTCGTGGGGACCGACAGTGTGATTCCCATGCGAATTGGGATCCTCGAGGATGTCGAATTCGGGAGATAATCGGAGTCTCTGTGCCTTCAACGACGTTGATGATGATGACATGTACTACGCCGGCGACGGCGTGGCCAGTGTGACCGATCCCGCAGGCCATACCGAATCTGGGAGCTTTACCCCGGAATCCGGAGCACGAGAACAGGCCCTCCATTCTCCATGCATTGCCCTCAGTGACGACGAGGATGACTATGGCAGACTCTATGATGGCCTTGACATACCGGACCACATCGAGTTCGACTGTGAGACAGCGTCCCAAGGAGATACGTTGATGTCCCCCTCACGCTCGTCTCATTCTCGCCATGTTAACATGGCTGGGAGCCGTGTCGAGCCCAAGGTGGAATCCTTAGGGGCTGCTAAGCGCGACCGCTATGAAGCGGCCAAGCACCACCTGGAAGCGTCCTTGGGTAAGACCATTGCGAGCATACACCACCAAGCGAGAGAGAGGCGGGTTTCCAGGGAAAGAAACTCCTCCTGGGGAAACTCTCGTGAGTGTCGTACCCCCGATCGCGTTCCAGAACGCCACCGGAGCTCTCCGCCACCCGTCCGCCAGAACCGAGAACGTCTGCAGGCTTTGGCGGCAGTCGTGCGCGACCTCCGCAACTTCCCCGATCAACTGGACTTAGAGGCCGTAGGCATGGTCGTAGCCGAGGATCTAGAGAGGCTTGTCGCCTACCTGAAGGTCTCGGATCCTCCTCGCGACCAGGATGCCTGGAGTGTTTCCCAGGACCGTCGAGGGCATACTCCCGTCCGCTCGCATAGGGATGAATCTCGGAGCCATGCTCGGAGAATGCCCTAGACAGCTAATCCGGTCCACGAGAAACCTCGGAGCAACTCCCGAGCTACCTCGGAACGACATGCTTACATCTACCCGGATTACGAGCGTTCCGAACGCTCCACGACCGAACGGTTGTCAGCACACCGTCCTCGCGAAGTCTTCTCCCGGCTTGGCTCGCGCGTGGGGCGATGGACGCGGGATGCTCGTAAAGACCTTCATGACCGAGGATACCACCGTGAGACCCCGAGCTTTGGTTGTCAGGCCTTCACGAGCTCTCTTCGGAGCATCACGTGGCCGAACAAGTTTAAGCCTGGGCATATTGAGAGATTCAACGGGACCCAGAACCCAAACGAATTTCTCTCAATCTATACCACCGCTATCCTGGCTGCCGGAGGCGATGAGGGGGTGATGGCGAACTATCTCCCAACGGTCCTAGATGGGGCTGCTCGCACTTGGCTCTTCAACCAAAAAGAAGGGTCCATACGATCTTGGGGCCAGCTCAGTGTAGCACTCCGTGCAAATTTCCAGAGCTGCTACATTCGCCCGGGTAAAGAGCGCGACCTTGGCGCTGATTCAAGCGGAAGGTGAGACCCTACGACAGTTTTTCCAGAGATTCATCCAAGTCCGAAATTCGATCCCGAACATATCGGACGAGGCCGTTGTCCGGGCTTTCAAGTTCGAGGTGCGAGACGTGCGTTTCACGCAGGACCTGGAAATCCATCGGACCTAACGACCAACGAGCTCTTCCGCATGGCGGCGGTATGCCAATGCCGATGAGGCCGTCCCGTGGAAGAAAAGCCCGGATTGGAAACCTCCGCCAGCAAAAAAGGCTCGAATTCTGTGGACAAAACGATCAAGAAGAAGAAGAAGAAACAACCCTCGCCAGGCATAGTCGCTGCGGTAGAGCAGCAACGAGCCCGAGCATCCCGGCCTTGGCCGGGGGTTCAATGCTCGGGGCAGAGGACAACAGAACCGGCCCCACGATCGAGGCGACCCAGCAGAGCAACAGGGCGGCCTCTACTGTCCGCTCCATCAGGCATACGGGCATGATTTACGGAATTGCTAAACATGGACCTATCGCTTGGAGCAATTCTACAACGGCAAAGGTCCCATGCCGTCGTTCCCAGTACAGAGAGAAAATAGCAAAGGCAAACAACCCGTCGAGGATAAGGACGAGGACGAGGACATGGAATATCAAGAACCCCAGAACCACATCGCGGTTATCTTCGGGGGCTCCTCCGCCTACAGATCTCGACGAGATTTGAAGGATGCCGCGCGGGAGGTACACCATGTTACCCAGGGAAAACCTCCTGTACAAGAGCTCAAGTGGTCCGAGCTATCCCTTATGTTCTCCAAGGATGATTGTCCCCTTGGAATGACCAAACCACATAAGCTTCCGATGGTTGTGAGCCCAACCATCAGCAACACTGTCGTTGGCCGGGTCCTCATAGATTCCGGAAGCTCCCTGGATTTAATTTCCGCCAAGGTTTTTGACGAGATGCAGATCCCTCACTCCAAGATCAAAAGCATAGCGGTTCCCTTCTTTGGGATAGTCCTGGGCACCTCGATCAAGCCTTTGGGCCAGGTCGTTCTGCCCGTCACCTTTGGCAGTCCGAGCAACTTCCGTACAGAATTGATCACCTTTGAGGTGGTCGACTTCGAATCAGCCTACAATGCCATTCTCGGCAGACCAGCTTTGGCCAAATTCATGGCCGCCACGCACCATGCGTACCAATGCCAAAAGGTTCCTAGACCCAATGGGGTCATAACCGTAAGGGAGAGCCATAAGTCCGCGTTAAGTTGCGATGAGAGGGCATTGGACATGGTCGGACAACTGCCTACACAGCCCCGACCAAGAGCCGAAGCACTCCGGCCCAAAGTTTCCCTCGGCTGAAGGAGAGACCAAGACTATTCCGCTCGGTAGTCGGAACCCGCCAAGGTCATGCATTTGGGATCTTCCTTAGATCCCAAATAGGAACTCGAGCTCATCACCTTTCTCTGAGCAAATCCGGATACGTTCGCCTGGGAATCATCCGACATGCCTGGAGTCCCAAGGGAGGTGATCGAGCATAGGCTAGCAGTTCAGCCTGATAAAAAACCAGTGCGACAAAAACTCAGACGATTCTCCCCAGAAAAACAAGCGATCATCTGGGAAGAACTCGAGAAACTCCTTAAAGCGGCTTCATCGGAGAGGTCGAGCACTCGGAGTGGCTAGCCAACTGATCATAATCAAGAAGAAAGGAGGCAAGTGGCGCATGTGTAGCCGACCACACGGGCCTAAACGCCCGCGTGCCCAAAGGACAACTACCGCTACCTCACATAGACCGGTTGGTCGATGCGACGGCAGCGAGTCACAAGTTATGAGCTTCTGGATGCTTATTCAGGATATCATCGAATCAGCATATCCTGTGAAGGCGAAGGAAGACCTCCTTTATCATCTCGTTTGGGACATTACGCTACGACCATGTCCTTGATGCGAGAAAGCTGGAGCAACTTTGGCGCCTCATGCAGAAAACCTTTACGGATCAAATAGGCCGGAACCTAGAGGTCTATGTAGACGACATAGTTGTTAAGAGCAAGCTCGCTCCAAATCATGTCACCGACCTAGAGGAAACATTTTGTAATCTCAATAAGCATCGAATAAAATTGAACCCAGAAAAATGTGTTTTCGGTGTAAAAGACGGCAAGGTGCTCGGCTACATGGTCGGTCCGCAGGGCGTCGGGGCAAATCCAGAGAAAATTGAAGCCATTGAAAACATGAGACCACCCACATGCGTGAAGGAGGTACAGGCCTTGACCGGTCGGATGGCCGCTTTGAGCCGTTTTATTTCTCGGCTAGGTGAGCGAGGGTTACCCTTCTTCAAAGCCCTGCGCAAACACGACGGTTTCTCATGGACGAAGGAAGCTAATCATTCCTTTGAGGAACTAAAGCAATACCTGTCCAAGTCACCCATCCTGGTCACCCCCAAAACAGAGGAAAACTTGCTATTATACCTAGCGGCCACCCCGCAAGCTGTAAGCGCGGTATTAGCGGTTGAAAGGGATGGGGTCCAACGACCCATCTACTATGTTATTGAAGTACTACATGGACTAAAGGAGCGTTACCCTAAGGTCCAGAAACTCTTGTACTCACTACTAATGGCTTCCTTAAAGCTACACCATTACTTCCAAGCACACAAGATTGTAATCCCGACCAGCTTCCCGCTCAGGGAGATCTTGAAAAACCAAGACGCCAGTGGTCATATAGCAAAGTGGGCCATGGATCTTGCCGAGTTCGAAATAATATTTTCAGCTCGCACAGCGATCAAATCCCAGGTCCTGGCAGACTTTGTGGCAGAATGGTTGGCTCCAGCTCTGTCAACGAACGAGCCTGCCAGGTCTAGGGAAAATCACTGGATTATGTATTTCGACGGGTCCCGAGCATACGAACACTCGGGGGCTGGTGTTGTACTGTTTTTCCCAGAAGGAGAGAAGTTACAATACGCCATTCAGCTGCACTTTGCTGCCTCCAACAATGCAGCGTAATATGAGGGCCTCTTGGCCGGACTACGAGCATGCAGATCACTCGGAGTCCAACGACTAACTGTGAAGGGCGATTCGCAGTTGGTCGTAAACTCGATAAATAAGGAGTATCAGTGTTCCGATACATCAATGGCGCTTTACCTGGTCGAAGTAAGGAAGATGGAGAAGTACTTCAAGAATTTCGAGGTACTCTACATCCCTAGGAAGGACAATACCCTGGCCGACCAATTATCAAAGGTCGGTTCCTCCCAAACTACCGCTCCGACAGGGGTGCTCGTTGAGCACTTGTACAAGCCCTCCATTCCCTCTGTAGAGGAGGCACCAGAGACAGGCGGTACAATCTCTCTCCTCGAGCAAAGCGCGAGTTGGATGACGCCATTTGTCCAATACCTCGCGCACGAGACATTGCCCGAGGAAGAAGCCGAGCATTCCGGGCTTACAAGGCAGTCTTCTCAGTACAGACTGATTGAAGGCGACCTATACCGCAAAGGCGCACTAGGAGTCCTCTCCAAGTGTGTCTCCCAGGAAGAGGGCCAGTACCTTCTTCGGGATATCCATGAAGGGATGCCAGTTTCATGCCCGCAAAGTCCACCAACCAGCGTATACGCTGCAAATCATCCCACTTTCGTGGCCATTTTCGACATGTGGGCTCGATATCCTTGGGCCTTTTCCCCGAGGTCGGAAAGGCTGCAAGTACTTGCTCGTGGCCATCGACACTTTCACCAAGTGGATAGAGGCCGAGCCCGTGTCGACCATCTCGGCCCAAGCGGCCAAGAGGTTACTCTGAAGCAATGTGGTAACTCGGTTAGGGATACCCAACCGTCTTATCACAGACAACGGAACTCAATTCACCAGTGAATTGTTCCAAGCTTACTGCGAGGAGGTCGGGACCAAGGTTTGCTTCACCTCTGTGGCACATCCACAGAGCAATGGGGGCAGCCGAACGAGCAAATGGGCAGATAATCCAAGGCATAAAAAAGAGGGTCTTTAAGAACCTCAGCCAGCACAAGCAGGAGTGGGTGGACGAGCTACCCTCTGTTCTTTGGTCGATTCGCACCACCGCAAGTCGGGCCATGGGTGAAACCCCATTCCAACTTGTCTACGGTGCCGAGGCCATTTTGCCTGCAGAAATTGTGCTGGGTTCCCCAAGGGTGCAACTGGTCGATTCCGTTGACCAGGAAATCGAGCGCCTCGTTGACCTAGACCTCACGGAGGCGATACGAGAACGGGCGTTACTCGGTCCGCGATTTACCTCTGAGCGCCGTGAGGCACGCGGCCAAATTAGTTCGACCAAGGACCACGCAAGTCTGCGACTTGGTCTTACGACGGGTTCAAGACCTGTCAAAAGCCAACAAGCTAACACCTAGATGGGAGGGACCCTATACGGTCGTATCTGTAACACGCCCGGGGGCTGCTCGCCTAGCGATGGAGGATGGTCGAGTGCTCACCAGCACTTGGAACATTGATCAATTGCGTAAGTTCTATGTTTGAGCAACTTTTCAACTCAAGTATCTATTTTTCGCGTCGTTTGCGTTGCCCTTAGTAAAAAATCGATTCTTTCACTGCGTGCCTCCCCTCGCCCTTTCTAAAAGATATAGCCCAAACGCTTCGTGATGGACCAGCGAATGTGCACAGCCAACAATGCATGTGTACCATCCCCCTTGGAACCAAGCTCGAAAACCTGCAGGCTGTCTGCTCGTGCCAATCCCCTTCCGAAGTAGTTCTTCGCTGCATGAATGATCACACACAGACATCCTCAGCCTCGATTCAAGCTCGGCTCCAACCTGGGCTCGGTGGTCCATCACGAGCATTAATGGCGCTGTGCCCGTTTGCTTCAAATCAGACGCGCGGCTATGCTCGCAAACTACAAGCACGACTCGGCCGTGCGGCGAGCAAAAGCGTTGTGCGTGTACGACCAAAATTCATAACCAGGACTAGTGGTGATTTCGATCATCTGCGAACAGGCGCGAGCGAAACTTTTCAAAATCTCCTATGAACAAACCCGTGCTCGCAACTTTAGGTGCACAACCTTTGTCCATAGCGGGGGCTCGTACGTATAAGTTAGGGCTAACCGTGGGCTAACTGTACCTTTTTTCAAGTTTTACTCTTGTTCTCTCCCGTGGTTGCCTTCCTTTTTGCAGAACAACCTTCGAACGAGCGTAAGGGCATCCAAAACAAAGGAGAAATAGGACAAGGTCAACCTTTTCTATTTCAAAGTTATACACAAAAGTTTACAGATCAAGAAGAAGGAAAAAGGAAAAACATCTACAGAAGGATAACTACAGGTGGCCCCGACGATCGGCCTGGAGGGCGACAAGCTCTTCCTTAATTGAATCGAGCTCGGCCTCGAGATCCAAGACCTTCCGCTGAGCCGCACGACCTTTGGCAGCACTCTCTCGGAGGCGCTGCGCCTCCTTGAGCTGAGCGTCCTCGCGCTCCCGAGCTTCTTGCACGGTGCGGCGAAGGTCGGGGACTTCCTGCCGAAGCTTCCCCAACTCCTTCTCAAGGTCGGCACACCTTAGCTCCAAGGTGGCCTTCGCCGTTTCGCTTTGGGAGAGTGGTCTCGAAGCTCGGCAACGGAACCCTTCGTCAACTCCAGCTCCTTCTGGTCGGTGGCGTGCACATCGGAGATCCAACGCTCAAGATCGGCGATCTTAGCGTCTTGCTCGCGATGGTACCCCAAGAACTCCTCCGCAGAGACAGTGGAGGCGTCGATGCCCTCCATGGCCTTGGTAGCGAAATGCGGACAAAAAGAAGGATTAAACCACCTTAAGGGTCTTGACACAGAAGAAGGGGAGAAGTACGGCATAAAAGCAGAGAGCTTACCAGAAGAGCACGGCTGACCAGTTTGTCCTGGAGTTTCTGGCAGTCGGTCGCACCAGCTCGGAAGAACGGATTGACCCAAGCGGGGTCACCCTCGCCCCGAGCAGGCGCATCGCTCGGGCAGGGGCCTTGCTCCTCTTGGGCACCCGATGTGCCCAGGGGGGCAAGGGCGGCTCCCTCCTCGATCAACCCCTGAGGACGTTCGACCTCCGGGACCTGCTCGCCCTGAGGATGAACTTCCCCCAGGGTTTGCAGCTCGTGGCGATCATCCCCCAGCTCAGTCTCCGCGCTCGAGGGCTGAACGTTGGCTGCAGCCTCCTCCGCCTCGGGGCTTGCCCCCGAAGACCCGCCGAGCTAGGATCTACTCCTTGGCCCCCGGCCAACGACGATTGGTCGGGGGCGACCAACTCTTGGGCCTCAGGCCACGCCTCCTGAGTCACCCCCGTACTCGGCGCCGCGCTCGTCCCCTCGTAAGAAACCAAGGCCATAGCTTCCTCGGTCCCTTACGAGCCTTGCTCCTCTGCGACCAAGGGGAGCTCGGTGGCTGCAGGAGGGTGCTTAGAAGCCTCTGGGAGTTCAGCCCGTGGCGGTTCCTCCAAGTCCTCGCCCATCGCCAAATCGACGATGCGCTTCAGCTCGGCGTCAACTGCGGAGTCAAGAATCCACTCAGCCATCTACTGGAAATCTAAGGACAGCAGCCGAGCTATCACGCCCACGCCAAGCGGAGTGGGGTTAGCTCGGAAAATCGCAATAAGAACGAAAACAAAGGGACTACGCGAGGATTACCTTCCGCCAGACGAGCACCCTCATCCTCGATCTCCTCGCCTTGGGCCACGGGCGCCCTGCCCGCGGCGGCCTCGTAGGCCTCAGCGACGGCCTCGGTGCGTTCCGCGGTGGCATCACTGGCCCTTGCCATCATAGGGTCGACCTCGTCCATGTCGGCCCCGTCCAGCACCAAGGTCGGACGAGGCGTCGACCTTTGGCTCCTCCTGACCAGGGGGACGGTGTCTTCCTCCTCCCCCTCCTCGGCTGGGTCCTCGACCACCTACGCAAGCCGAGCCTGGAGGGCCTTGATCTGCTCCTCAAGTTGCTCCTTGCTCGCGGTGGACTTGGCCGCCTCCTCAGCCAGCTGTTGCAAGCGACCCATCAGCTCTGACTTCTTCTGCTTGAAACCAGCAAACCACTGTCGGAGTTCCCTTACCTTCTTCCGGTCGGCGTACTCCAAGTGGTGCTTGGTCGGAGGTTTGGACGAGGCTTGGCGCTTTGAGCGCCTGGCGGGAGGAGGCGAGGTAGAAGGTCGGCGGCTTCGACCCGCCGCCTTCTTGCGAGAACCCCCGGTCGGGGTATCTCCTTGGGGCGTCGGACCGGCGCTCGACACGGCGAGCTCAAGGGCGACCTTCTCCTGCGAACAGAAACCGAGTAAGGCAAGCTCGGGATGTATTTCTCGAGCAAAAAGAAAATAGGAATACTTACCGCATCACTGCGGTCGGAGACATTTTTGGGGAACTGGTGGTCGGGCTTCAACTCCTTCTCCTTCGGGGCGTCAAACATTTCGGCGACCCTTTCCTCGACCCAATCCATCCTCGGAGCTGCAATGCGAACAAGGAGTAAAAAATCAGACCAACACTCGGGCAACGATGAAGGTCAAAAGAGGGTCCAAGGGGCATACCTGCGTCGTCCTCGCGGGTGATGTCTTGCCACCCGGTCACCTCGAAGAATGGATGCTCCCGACACCGCAAGGGGGACACCCTGTTGAAGGTGAAATCCCGGGCAATGTCCCGACCAGTGAGCCCCATCTGGCTGAGCTCACTGATGGTCCTGAGAATCCGCTCTTCCTCGGGCTGCACGCAGGCGGCTTTGTCTCGGCGGTGGGCGACCTCCCCGGTGTAGGTCAGCTAGCTCCCCTCCATCTTCTTCTGGTAGAACCAGAGGTCGGCCCAGCCCGACACCGAGTCCCTCAAGGAAAGAAGGGGGTACTTGTATGGTCGGTTGGGCCGAAGGCGAAGGTAGACGCAACCGGCGGGGGTATTCTTGTCGGTGCGGAAAGGAGAGTAGAAGTGGAAGAAGAGGCTGGCCGTAGGCGTGGGAGAAGATCGTGAGGGAAAGAATGGAGTTAGGGTTAAGATGAGAAATCTCGCACCCGCAAAAGGCGAGTACGGAGACGAGGAACTCACTCTCGGGCAAGCGAAGCCCGTTGACGGCGTATAGCTCACAGGAGACGATTTCTCCCTCCCGCGGCGCCGTTGCCTCGTCACTCCCGGGCGCTCGAG
The DNA here is from genome assembly GCA_036346355.1 of Rhipidocladum racemiflorum. Lineage (NCBI taxonomy): Eukaryota > Viridiplantae > Streptophyta > Magnoliopsida > Poales > Poaceae > Rhipidocladum > Rhipidocladum racemiflorum. The sequence goes on along the minus strand of JAYEVF010000092.1, from coordinate 41,016 downwards.
CGGTGTTCAGGTCGACATGGCCGTCATCCACGAGTGCCTGGAGCCTCCTCCGGTTCATTTGGCTAACACCGAAACGCGCCATTGGTGTGGGGAGAAGGAGGTCGCAAAGGGCGCTGAGTCTCTTGGAGAGAATCTAGGTGAAATTGAGCAAAGCGCGAAGTAGCTTTGTCTCTTGCGTTGATCGGGGTTAAAAAGGCCCGTGAAAATACGCATTTAACACCACCACGACCTTTCGCGAAACATCACCTGTCCATTACGGTGAAATCGCCCAGTAAATGCACGTCTCCCAAGAAACTGCGTTACCATTACAATGAAGCTTCTTGGAGAAGGAACCAAAGTAATATAACGCTGCGCTACCGCGGCATGGTCGTCTGGGCGACGAGCAAGTCGACGCTCGCTCCATGACGACAAGTCTACTCCCTGTCACGAGATGGTCGTGTGCCACGAGCAAACATCACTACTAGAACCTAATCCCTCCTTCGAGTCTTTTTAGGCCCAAGGGGAAGCCCGAGCCCAGATGGTTCCCCACTTGAACCTCGGGGCCTAGCTGTCGGGGATTGACTATTCTCTAAAAAGACCATTGTACCCCAAGAAGGTCCTGAAGATACCGACCATACGGCACCATCGGAAGATGCTCGGGAGAGCGTCCAAACAACACAACGCTCGAGCATACGTGCCTACCCGTTCACCCACGACCATACTGGGCGAATGGTCGGGGGACTCGGTCAAACCATTAGAAAGGAAAGTGGCAGCCAATCCGCCGAAGATCAAGGGCAGGTGCACCGGAAATTCAAAACAACGTGCATATCAAGGGCTCCGGATCGTGGGCATTACGGATATGGATGCATGGCGTAAATCTAGGGGGTAGTTACCTTTTGTACGACATGAGCTTCTGTATTTAATCCCCCCGAAAACACCTGTAAGAGGGACTTTTTGACAAAACATAAACACAATACACTGGAGTAGGGCTGTTATCTCGGCAGTGAGAGGCCCGAACCAGGATAAACACTGCGTGTTTCTCCCGTCTTGGCATTGCTCGAACATTCCCCCTTGCTAGTACGAAGGGGCCCCTATTGACCCCTCATTCAACAAGTAAGTTCGGCGGGAGCCCGTTCTCCAATCGTCGACACATTGACATGAGAACTTGTTGAAACCTAGACTAGGATTATTCATGCTATGAGATGAAACTTGGATACTATCGTTTATTAAATGTTATGCTTAACCATGCTTTAGTTATGGATAGAATGTTAGGCTTGAATCTTTATGAAACTTTACAAATGTTGAAAATGGCAGTAAAGGATACTGATATGTGGTTAAAAATGAAAATAAAAGTATGTTTTAGACACGGGCGAGTTATGTATAATTGAAAGTGCAATGGATTGTCTTGCACTGTACAAGTGGCCACTTGTACGGTATAAGGATTTGGATGGATGTGGTATGAATTTGGTAATTGCACGTAGTTAGGGGGAGATACTCGCCTGAGTCAACCTAAGGACTGAACTTGATACTATCAACTGAGTTAATTGGTGTAACCACATGTGCTAGTATGGGATAGCCTTAACTTAGTAAGCTAGATGAAGTTTGAACCTTGTACGTTGGTAGGCCGAAGAGTATGGACTAACCAAGTGAGTGGTGTCGTTCGAGGGCGCTCCCTTCACCAAGGTGTTGGGATCAAGTGACCCGATACAATGGGTATGCCTTGCTATGGGGAGAACGAGGGTGATGGCTAGCGGGACCATCGTGACCGTTGAACTTCTGCCGCCATAGCAAGGACAGGTCATACTCGGGCTAGTGCAAGGTTAGGCTTTAGCTAGTCGAAAAGTTTCGTCATAGTCTAGCAAAACGGATACTTGTGTATCGCGTGGCATGGTTGACATGATTGCTAGAATATGTCATGTGGGTAAAGTGTACACTCTCTGCCGAGATTTAAACCTAATTGATTAGCCATGCTCATGGTCAAGAGCAGCTTGGGACATAATGTCAAGTATAGTATCTTTGGTTTGATTTTTGTAAACACTTCAAAGAAAAATGTGTTGGTAGGACGAGTTGGATCATCAATATGAAAGGTTGGATTAATGGTATCTGTGAGATCATGTGATGAAAAATTGGCTTAATGATGATTTTGGTATTGCAAAGTGGTTGTTCTCATGGCATGTGTGGTGCATGTGCATGTGCTGTTTCAGATGATTATTTGATATGCTTGTCATAGCATGGTAATTGTTTTGCTTGATGCAATGCGCTCGTGTGAGTAGTTGCATGGATTGATCTTGACTCAAGTCGTGGATTTGTGCTCGTACACGGTTGTGTGTTTGTTCATGTGTAGGTGTTGCTTGAGGTCGAACGTGGTCGGTGACGGGAGCAGAACTAGGTTCATGGAGGAACTGAGGTTCGGGACTAGGTTCAGGGAGGAATCGAGGTCTTGGTGGTCAAGGATGTCATGCGGGGCGTTCAGACTAGAGAACGGTGCATGTGGTTGCTAGTGAGTCACGTGAGTACGGCAGGTGGGCCGTACGCGTGCAGTTGTAATCGTTTTGAGGTAGTTTGCATGTATTGGGCCATGTTGGGCCAAGTGGATATGCATGCGAACTCTTCTAGGGTTTTCTTATAAATAGGGGGAGGTGTCCCCTGTTTATTGTACGGGAATTATGGTTTGTACTCTTTTGTTTGGAGTGCTGTAATCAGATTAGACAAAAAGAAATAAAATCAATTTCTTCAGAGCCGCACGCACGAAAAAAAAACTTCTGCTCAACAGACGGCTCCTGGCGGCGCGTACGGCAGGGAGTCGGAGAGCATTCGTTGGCTCGTGGTGGCTGGAAGATCAATTCGGCCTCTTCCTCCCAGCGACGGCAGTAGAGCAGTAGACACAAGATTGTTTTACTCATGCGTGGAGGAAGTGTGGCTGCAGCACAACGAAGCGCCGGCGAGCATGCCTCAAACTTCGCGTGGGGGCTACGTGCGTTGAAGACCTCCATGCCGTGGTGACTGGTGACACAAGAAAAGCTCGTATGTGCATGGTTGCAACGTAAAGCAAGTGCATACAAGCAAAGCTCCAAGGTAGTACATGCAACGGAAGGAACAGGAGAAAGATTAGCGACTGCGCAAAAGAAAAAGGAAGCCAGAACGGCAGCAAGTTCAAGAAAAGCAAGCAAACAGCGCTACAACATTCGATCTACAGCCTTGCTACAGTATCTCGCAATTTACTGTAGCAACCGAAAAGGTTCTGTTACGTGTAAGTCTACCAACGAAACTATTGTGTTTCCGTTTTGATTTCTAGATTGATTTATTATTGCATCATGGTAATTTTGATTTGATCTATTCCAAACCTTCCTAGGGCATTAAGTAATTGATCTAAAAAGTTTGATTGGTTAATTCCTCATAAATTTTGTTTAATCACAAAATTAAGGTTTAATCAATTTTCGGTTCTTTTGGAACAGTCAACTTGCGAAGCCTATAACTTTTGATCCGTAGATCCGATTGAGTCAATTCTTATTGGGTTAGTTTCTAAATTGAATCTAGTTTATACAGTAAAAATTTCACATCAATTGGACGGTTGGATCTCCAGGAATTTGCGTTTTAGTGAATGTCTGTCAATCTGTTTTTGCGTGAAATCGAAGCGATTATTTGATTCCGAATTGGGGTGAATTGTTAGTAGTTTAAAATTTTGATTTTAGCTTCCGCGCAATCATTCACCCCCCCTCTGATTGCTATATTAGTATATATCGATCCTACAAGTGGTATCAGAGCGAGGTTTTTCTAATTAATCTTAACCGGTGATTAGAAACCGTAGCGATGGATAGGTATTCGACAAAACCTTGTGTTTTCGATGGTGTTGATTTTCAGTTTTGGAAAGCAAAGATGGAGGCGTTCATTCAGGCGCAGGGCTTCGCAATTTGGGAGAAGGTTTACAAGCCATATGAAGTCCCTGCAAACGACAACGTCAACGACACCAATCGCGCACATGTTGAAGCAAATAGTAAGAGCATCTCCAGCAAGGGCCCCTAAAACAGGGTCCCTATTTTGGATTTAGGGACTCTCCCTATTTTTTGAGGTCCTGTTTTCAGAGCACAAGTCCAGCAACAGCCTCTAAATCTCAGCCCCTATTTTACTTTTTCTCCTATTTTGACATATTCGCTATGTATAATCTTCATTTGACACCACTAAAATTCAATCAAATATATTTGTAATACATAAAACATAAGCATATTAACATTTACAATTTAAAAATATGAAATTTCAAATTTAAATTTTAAATTTTCAAAACATGATAAAATTTTCGAAGCCTCTCATGTATTTCCCTATCTTCAATAATATGGGTTGTACTCGTGTCCCTGGGAATTGGGGCTGAGGAGGCAAATTTAGAGGCCTCTTAATTTTAGGGGCTTGAGTTGGGGCCCCCTGGGAATTGGGGCTGAGGAGGCAAATTTAGGGGCCCCCTAATTTTAGGGGCTTGAGTTGGGACCCTGCTGGATCTGTTTTTTTTACTACACTCCCTATTTTAAGGTTTAGGGGCTGGTTTAGGGGCTCTGCTGGAGATGCTCTAAGGCACGCAACTTGATCATCCAAGGCTTGGGACGCAGCGATTTTGATCGAGTGGTTCATCTTCGATCCGCATATGAGGTATGGAAATCCTTTTGTGATTACCATGAGGGTTCTAACACTATCAAAGAGGTTCGCCAAGATATTTACAAAAAAGAATACATGCGTTTTGAGATGAAACCTAGTGAATCTGTAGATGACTTCTTTGCACGTTTCAATAAAATTCTTAGCAATCTACGTGCTGTTGGAGTTAGCTACACTGATGCTGAAAATGCTCGACAATTGCTTAGTGCTTTGGACATGTCGGTGTGGGAGATGAAAGTAACATCTATACAAGAATCTACTACCATGAGCACACTCACATTAGATGTTCTTTACTCTAAGCTGAAGACTTATGAGTTGGATGTTCTTGCTAGGAAGAATGGACATAAATCAATTGCTTTATCCTCTCAAACTAGCATGTCTCCTAACAATACTTCTTCAAGCTTTGCTTTGTCTTCTTTGTCTTCACTAACCAATGAACAGATTGAAGAAATTCCTGAAGAAGACTTAGCACTACTCGCCTCTCGCTTTAACAAAGCTTTGCAGAATGTGAGAATGAGAAAGAGAGGTGGTGGTGGCCCTCCAAGATGCTATGAATGTGGTGACCTCAACCATATTCGCACAAATTGTCCTAAGCTTGCAGGAAAAGCATCAAAGGAGGAGGAGGACAACGACAGAAGAAAGGAGAAGAAAAGGTTCTCTTCAAATGATAGGAAGAAGAAGAGCTTCATCAACCGCAAGGTGGTTCACCGAGTTCTTTCCGCTCTTGAACAAGTCAATTTGAGCGATGTCGACTCGGAGAGCAGCGAGGATGATGCAACTCCAAGCAAGCATGATTTGGTGGGATTATGTCTCATGGCAAGCAGCAAGGATAGCTTCATCGAGGACAGCAACGACAGCGACTTCAATGAGGTAGATCCTTCTTATGATGAATTAGCCAATGCTGTTGCCCGTCTTGGAAAATTGCTTGACAAACGTGATAGAAAAATTAAGAAACATGATATTCTTGTGGAGTCATTGAATGCTGAAATTACTAGACTTAAGACTTTGATTCCTGATGATGATACTTGCAAATCATGTGACTTAATTTACAATGAGCTCACCTTGCTTAGGAAAGAACACGTTCTTCTGTTACATCTAAATGAGAAAAATGAGAAACATGTTAAACATGCTAGCTGTTCCACTGATGATTTGCATGGTTCAACTTCTTGTTCTAAATGCTCATCCCTTGAATTAAAATTGAAAGATGCAAATGCTAGGGTTTCTCAATTGACTGATAATCTGCTTACACATGAGGTTCTTTCATGCTCTACTTGTAGTAAACAGAAAGGGAAGATTGATATTCCTTGCAATAATTGTTTAACTCTTGTTAAGAAAGTTGATTACTTGCAAAACTCTTTGGAACGTTTCACTAATGGCAAGAAAAAGTTGAATATGATTTTGGATCAATCTAAGGTTAGCACAAACAAGAGAGGTTTATGTTTTGATCCTTATGCCACATATGAAACTAAACCTCGCACTGTTGTTCAAGCTCCTTGCAAAATTGAGTTTTCTAATGAGCCTAAGAAAATTGCTTTTCAATCTGCTGGTTTTTTATCTTCTACTATGATGAATGCAGAATGTGCTTTTACTGTTAAAGCTAAACATCATATCAAGTACACTTGCACTCATTGTGGTAGAGATGGGCACTTAATAGATTTTTGCTTTAGACTAGCCAAACAGCAAAAGAAGGAAAGGACTAAGGCTAGGTCAAACATCAGCAAAGCACATTTTACTTCTCATGTGCCTAGAGTGATGAAAACACCTTCTGTTCCTAGAAACATGGGGAAAGGCAAATCTAATTTTGTGCTTAAAAATTCTCGTCTTTGTGCCCTCTTGTTGTGCGTCGTGTGTCTCGATCTTTGGATTCCCAAAAATCTCATTCCTAACCCGATCTTGAGACCTCGACATGTTTTGTTGCTATATAGGCTTCTCGCGAGGAAGGAGAGCATATGGCTAGTGGATTCGGATGCTCACGCCACATGTCGGTGATAAGAATTGGTTCTCCTCCCTCACTCGTGCATCTCGTCTTTGAAAGTGTTACTTTTGGAGATGCTTCTTCCTCTTCGTTGTGGCAAAAGGTACAGTAAAGGTGAGTGACAAGTTTATGTTCAAAGATGTGGCTCTTGTTGAAAATTTGAAATATAACTTGCTTTCTGTCTCACAAATGCTTGATAAAGATCTTGAAATAAGCTTTAAAAAAAATGAATGCAAAGTGTTAGATGCTTCAGGTGACCTTGTTTTCAAGATCTCACGCTTTGGAAGAGTTTTTAAAGCTGATTTTGATGCTTCACCTTCTTCGAAGCATAGGTGTCTAGTTGCCAATGTTTCTAAAGATTTATTCTTTTAGCATCGTAGACTTGGTCATGTTGGTTTTGATCATCTTACTTGTGTAAGTGGTTTAGATCTCATATGTGGCTTGCCTAAGCTTAAGGGTGATAGCAATCTAGTTTGCTCTTCTTGTAGACATGGTAAGATGATTGCAGGTTCACATCCACCTCTTACCATGGTGATGACTGATGCTCCAGGACAGCTACTACATCTTGACACGGTTGGACCATCTCGAGTTCAATCCTTTGGAGGTAAATGGTATGTGCTTGTGATTGTTAATGATTTTTCTAGATACTCTTGGGTGTACTTTATGGCATCTAAGGATGAGGCTTTTAGTCATTTTAGAAGTCTTATTCTTAGGCTTTCTGTTGATCATCCAGGAGCCCTTAAAGCTATTAGAAGTGATAATGGAACTGAATTCAAAAATGCTTCTTTTGATCTCTTTTGTGCTGAAAAAGGAATTGATCATCAATTTTCTTCACCTAGAGTGCCTCAACAGAATGGTGTAGTTGAAAGAAAAAATAGAACGTTGGTTGAGATGGCTAGAACTTTGTTAGATGAACATCACACTCCTAGAAAATTTTGGGCTGAAGCGATTTCAACTGCTTGCTATGTTTCTAATAGAGTGTTTTTGAGATCAAAGCTAGGCAAGACTCCTTATGAGCTTCGGTTTGGACATAGGCCTACTGTTTCTCACTTTAGGGTTTTTGGTTGCAAATGCTTTGTCTTGAAATCTGGAAATCTTGATAAGTTTGAAGCTAGATCAACCGATGGCATTTTTCTTGGATACCCTGCTCATACTCGTGGCTATCGTGTGCTTGTTTTGGAGACTAACAAAATTATAGAAACCTGTGAAGTTACTTTTGATGAGGCTAGTCCAGGTGCTAGTTTAAGTGATGCAGGTACATGCGCATATGTTCAGGGGGAGAAAATCTTTGAAGACATTGATGATGAGATTGAGGATGAGGTGTTGACTCTTCCTAATGCACACCCAGTTGTAGCACCTTCTGCGCCTACTTCTATTCTACCTACAACTGAACATCCTCAAGCTCTGACATCTTCTGTACATGCTGAAAATGAAGAAGGAGAAGAAGAAGTTTCTGAAGCTACAGCTCCCTTGCACATTCAGAGGAGACATCCACCTGAACAGATGATTGGAGATTTAAATGAGAGAATCACCCGGTCCAGGTTTATTCATTCTGACACTCATGCTCATTCTGCTTTAATAGCTTCTTTTGAACCCAAAGATATATCTCATGCATTAAGCCGGCGAATCTTGGATCAATGCCATGCATGAGCAATTAGAGAATTTTGAGCGAAATAATGTTTGGAAGCTAGTTTCACCTCCTCCTGATTTTAATGTCATTGGAACTAGATGGGTTTTCAAAAATAAACAAAGTGAAGATGGTGTTGTTGTTAGAAACAAGGCTAGATTGGTTGCTCAAGGTTACACTCAAATTGAAGGCTTAGATTTTAATGAAACCTTTGCTCCTGTTGCTATAATTGAAGCCATTAGAATCCTTTTAGCTTTTGCTGCATCCAAAGGTTTTAAATTGTATCAAATGGATGTAAAAAGTGCTTTTCTAAATGGTTTTATTGATGAGGAGGTGTATGTAAAGCAACCACCTGGTTTTGAAAATCCCAAGTTTCCAGACCATGTGTTCAAATTGTCAAAAGCTTTGTATGGTTTGAAACAAGCCCCTAGAGCTTGGTATGATAGGCTAAAAACCTTTTTACTTGAAAAGGGGTTTACAATGGGAAAGGTTGATAAAACTCTCTTTTTACTCAAGCAAGGCAATGATCAACTGTTTGTTCAGATTTATGTTGATGATATTATCTTTGGTGGTTCCTCTCATGTTTTAGTGTCTAAGTTTTCAAAAACCATGAGAAAGGAATTTGAGATGAGTATGATGGGTGAGTTAACATACTTCTTGGGACTTCAAATCAAGCAAACGAAGGATGGTACTTTTGTGCATCAAAGCAAATACACGAAAGACTTGCTACATCGCTTTGGGATGGAAAACAGCAAGCCGATCATGACACCAATGGAGAGCACTTGCGCACTTGACCCTGATGAAGATGGTGAGCCGGTTGATCAAAAGGACTATAGAAGCATGATAGGTTCACTTTTGTACCTCACTGCATCAAGACCAGATATACAATTTGCTGTGTGTTTGTGTGCTCGCTTTCAAGCTTCCCCGCGTGCTTCACATCGACAAGCTGTCAAGCGAATTTTCAGGTATCTTCATGGTACTCAAGATTTTGGCATTTGGCTTTCTGCTTCCTCATGCATTAGTTTGAGAGCATTTTCTGATGCTGATTTTGGAGGATGTCGAATTGATAGAAAAAGCACATCTGGTTCTTGTCACTTCTTGGGTAATTCTCTTATTGCATGGTCATCTAGAAAACAATCTTCTGTTGCACAATCTACTGCTGAATCTGAATATGTGGCTGCTGCTAGTTGTTGTTCTCAAATTCTTTGGATAGTAGCTACACTTAAAGATTATGGGGTTAATTTGGATAGTGTTCCTCTTTTGTGCGATAACACTAGTGCAATATGCATTGTTAAAAACCCTGTGCAACATTCTAGGACAAAACATATTGATATCAGATTTCACTTTCTCAGAGATCATGTAGAAAAAGGAAATATTGTGCTTCACCATGTGGATACTGAACATCAATTGGTAGACATTTTCACAAAACCTTTGTCTTCTTCTCGTTTTGCGTTTATTCGGGGAGAACTTGGGGTTGTTCATCCAATGGGCTTGTTTTGAGGGGGAGTTTATGAAAACTTTGTGATTCTTTGTTTACACTTTCTTCTTTCTTTTTCTTAAATAAAAAAATTAAAAAAGGAAAATAAAAAAGTATTGAGCATTATATTTAATACACATATGTGATTTGAAGCCATGTCTATGCTACAAAGTCTTTGTAACTTCATCTTTATGCATATATGGTGTAGTTTATGACATGACTATTTAAATGGAATGAAAACTTGAATTAAATCTTGTCATGGTTGAACTTTCTTGACAATCTTGATCCTGCTCAAAAAGATGCTAAATGTGAAAGTTTTCAAAGTTAAAGAGCTAAAAGCTCAAAAAGTGATTTTTGATAGATGCAAGATTAAGGTTATGCACTGTCGCACTTCCTCTTTACGAGACTGCTTATCATTGCACTCTGATATGAACTTGGAAGAGGTTGTGTATGACCGAAACCATGAAACCTTAAGCTCATTGCTTGGCATGGTTGAAAAGTAAGGCTGATGGTGCATATAATTCCTTGCAATTTTATATTTTGTTGCAATCAATAAATAACTCATCTTTTCAAGCACCAAAGAAGTGCCTGAAATTCAATGTTTTCGTGTTTTGAGATAGTTGAGAAAGGGAAATCATGCCATGCAAAAAAAAATCATTAATAGTACTTGATTTCTAGTTGTGCTTACTCTACATTGTTTATGTGTAGATTTGAGGGTGTAAGTACTTTTGATAGCATGACTTAGAAGATGTTACATTTGTGGATGATTTATAATGCTCATTACATAAAAAAAATGGCAAAACAAAAAATTAAAAAGATTTTGTTCTCTCTTTTGTATTCTTGATGAATCCATTGTCAAAGGGGGAGAATTTTGGGCACATTGCACATTCACACACACTTTTTCATCTTAGGAGGAGATTTTTCTTATTTTCACCTAAGAGGAGTTTTTCACTTTGCATATTTGTCAAAGGGGGAGATTTTGTGTTTTTCACTTTGGCTTTTGATTTTAAACTTTTTTATTTCAAAAACTTTTTGCTTGTGAGGTGAATGCCAATGTTCAGTTCTAAGTGGTGTTGCCAATGTTTTCATCAAGGGGGAGATTGTGAGATCACGTGATGAAAAATTGGCTTAATGATGATTTTGGTATTGCAAAGTGGTTGTTCTCATGGTATGTGTGGTGCATGTGCATGTCTTGTTTCAGATGATTATTTGATATGCTTGTCATAGCATGGTAATTGTTTTGCTTGATGCAATGCGCTCGTGTGAGTGGTTGCATGGATTGATCTTGAGTCAAGTCGTGGATTTGTGCTCGTACACGGTTGTGTGTTTGTTCATGTGCAGGTGTTGCTTGAGGTCGAACGTGGTCGGTGACGGGACCAGAACTAGGTTCATGGAGGAACTGAGGTTCGGGACTAGATTCAGGGAGGAATCGAGGTCTTGGTGGTCAAGGATGTCATGCGGGCGTTCGGACTAGAGAGCGGTGCACGTGGTTGCTAGTGAGTCACGTGAGTACGGCAGGTGGGCCGTGACGCGTGCGATTATGTCGTTTTGAGGTAGTTTGAAGGTATTGGGCCATGTTGGGCCAAGTGGATATGCATGCGAACTCTTCTAGGGTTTTCTTATAAATAGGGGGAGGTGTCCCCTGTTTATTGTACGGGAATTATGGTTTGTACTCTTTTGTTTGGAGTGCTGTAATTAGATTAGACAAAAAGAAATAAAATCAATTTCTTCAGAGCCGCACGCACGAAAAAAAAACTTCTGCTCAACAGACGGCTCCTGGCGGCGCGTACGGCAGGGAGTCGGAGAGCGTTCGTTGGCTCGTGGTGGCTGGAAGATCAATTCGGCCTCTTCCTCCCAGCGACGGCAGTAGAGCAGTAGACACAAGATTGTTTTACTCGTGCGTGGAGGAAGTGTGGCTGCAGCACAACGAAGCGCCGGCGAGCATGCCTCAAACTTCGCGTGGGGGCTACGTGCGTTGAAGACCTCCATGCCGTGGTGACTGGTGACACAAGAAAAGCTCGTATGTGCATGGTTGCAACGTAAAGCAAGTGCATACAAGCAAAGCTCCAAGGTAGTACATGCAACGGAAGGAACAGGAGAAAGATTAGCGACTGCGCAAAAGAAAAAGGAAGCCAGAACGGCAGCAAGTTCAAGAAAAGCAAGCAAACAGCGCCACAACATTCGATCTACAGCTTTGCTACAGTATCTCGCAATTTACTGTAGCAACCGAAAAGGTTCTGTTACGTGTAAGTCTACCGACGAAACTATTGTGTTTCCGTTTTGATTTCTAGATTGATTTATTATTGCATCATGGTAATTTTGATTTGATCTATTCCAAACCTTCCTAGGGCATTAAGTAATTGATCTAAAAAGTTTGATTGGTTAATTCCTCATAAATTTTGTTTAATCACAAAATTAAGGTTTAATCAATTTTCGGTTCTTTTGGAACAGTCAACTTGCGAAGCCTATAACTGTTGATCCGTAGATCCGATTGAGTCAATTCTTGTTGGGTTAGTTTCTAAATTGAATCTAGTTTCTACAGTAAAAATTTCATATCAATTGGACGGTTGGATCTCCGGGAATTTGCGTTTTAGTGAATTTCTGTCAATCTGTTTTTGCGTGAAATCGAAGCGATTATTTGATTCCGAATTGGGGTGAATTGTTAGTAGTTTAAAATTTTGATTTTAGCTTCCGCGCAATCATTCAAACCCCCTCTGATTGATATATTATTATATATCGATCCTCTGATATCACGAGGAGTTGGATGCAACATACTTGTTGGATTGGTTCTGCAATTGATGTACAAATGCTTTATATACTGCTAATTACTTTCTTACTAAAGTTCTCTTTACAAATCGAAATTGTTTTATGTACAACTCAATTGCAAATAAAATCTGCTTTATGCTGAAAATAAACTTAGTGTAGAAGCTTAATCCCTTTGGACGAACCATGCATAATTATTTATTTCCATATACTAAAGTCTTGCGAGTACATACGTGTACTCAACGTTGCTTGTTGGCATTTATTCAAAGAAAAAGAAAGAAGACAGTCGATTGGCTACCTATATACCTTTAGCGGTGATGGCATATAGGGTCACGACCGCTTTTCGTGCCTTTCTGTGGGTTTGTTTTCAATTGATGATTCGTAATTTGAGTTTTAGGCCAGTGGCCTACAAATTTCTTTTAACGTTATCTTATTGGCTACATTTACCTATTAACATTCTTTCACTGTCTTTTATTGATATAAGCAGGTGATATCCAATCTCTATCCGAAACCGAATTCTGGGCGGTTTCGCGGGTAAATGACAGGTAATGAGCCTGGTGCAGGCAAGCTTGAGAACAGACGCTCTGCTATTTCCTTTTTCCATTGTAATTTATTTATTAATCAACAATGATTGAGTAATACTAAAGTTGCACATTACTTAGGGCCTGTTTGGATCCACCTAGCTAATAGTTATTGCTAATTATTAGGCGCTAAGGATCCAAGCAGGTCCAGCTAATAGGTTAGCTAATTATTAGCTATGCACCCGGCTAATGGTTATCTCATTAGCTGGCTAAACCAACTAATAGCAGCTAATATATTACTTTGGACGAAAATACCCTTCCACCAAAATCAACCAGTCCCCGAAAACTCCCTTCGCCCCCAAATTCTCCCTCCCGGAAACCTTTTGTTTTTAATTTATGGACTTCACTTTTGTATGGACATAAACCTCTACGTTGATTTGACTTGCAAAAATGTACAGGGGGCCTCATTTTACTCTCCTATTCCGGCAAGCTCACCATCTGCATTTGACTCGTGCAAACCGAGAGTCACCCCATAGCAAGACCCATACAGAAATCCCAAACAAATCAACGTTTAAAAAAAATCGTTCATGAACACGTGAGCACACTAGGTGAACAACAGAGAACATGTAGAATCCTTGAGACAAGCCTGCAAGAAAACAGGGGTAATCAGGACAATTGATCAACTTAAACATCTATTAGCCACATATTAGCTGGTGGATCCAAACACCCTCCAGCTAATAATTAGCTAGCTAATAGTTAGCTAGCTAATTATAGCTAGCAACTATTAGCCAGCTACTATTAGCTGCTAATGGATCCAAACAGGCCCTTACTACTGCAATTTTAGGCTTAGTTTCGTGCAATTTTAGCTGACTGGGAGAAGAGAAAATTTCAGACAACTTAGAATTAGCAAACCCGTTGTTATTTTTATTTTGCTAATCAGATGAACCTCACGGGTTTACAAGAACAACATTTGGCACTGATTCACTTCCTTGAAAACTCACAAATGCACAGCAGCACAGACGATTAAACCAACACATCACGTAGGCAACATAGAACAAGATGCAGCGGTGTCTCTCTGTTCTTCTAACAAGCAAGATACGGTGCCTAATTTGCTCGTTAGTTATTGCATCACACTAGACATCATGCACACTGCATGCACAACACACATCTGGTACGAACAGCTAGATTGCAGCCACCTCGGCGAATCCTGAAGAACCTCCGGTCAGAGGATGATGAACGCTGGTAGGGTTGATGACCCTGCAGTTGCGCCTGATCTCGCCCTGCGTCCCCGATAGCTCGATGATCTGCCCCATCTTGAGCATGGACCTGACGAACTTGCTCTGAAACGTCGCCTCGCTGCTCACGAACGAATCGACCAGCGCCTTCATCGTCGAGTTGGTCAGCAGGGCCGCGTCCGACTGGAACAGCCCCAGGTTGTTCGTCAGGCCGACGTAGTACCTGTTGTCGAACGTGGTCGGCGTAATGATGTCCATGAACGTCGTCGTGTTCGGGAAGGTCAGGGTGGTGTTCGGCGGGCAGATGTTCTGGAGCAAGAACGCGTACGCCTTGCTCAATGCCGGATCAATCTGTTGGTTCATCACGACACAGGTTAAGTAAGATTAACTACACATTAAACAAAATAATCAAGAATTACACTTTGATTTATTTTCTATGTGTTGTTAATTACTCCGTCGGTTGTGTTGGTGAAGTTGTAGAGCCGTTCGACGAAGCTGGCGCAGTGAGACACGCCGATAGTGTGTGCGCCGGAGAGGACGACTAGGTCCTCGACGGTGAGATTCTTGGCGGCGAACTTGGTGACCAGCACGGAGGCGTTGGACGTCGGCGGAGGCAGGTCGAACGCTTCCTCGAAAATGGATACACGGCCGTCGCGGCGCCCGCCGGGCACCTGGTAGCTGAGACCGCCGGCCAGCGCAACGCTGTCCCGCGCCGCGAAGGCGAGGATGTCAGCGCAGGAGACGATCCCGGGGCACTGCGCTTCGACGGCCGCCTTGGCGGCGTCGATCACTTCGAAGAAGCGGAGGCTCGGTTTGTTGGGAGGTGAGTCTTTCTCCGCGCTGTTGTTCGCCGTCGAGTCGATCAGGACTGAGCCGTCGCAGCCCTGCAAACACATACTTAAGAAGTCAGAGTGTGACACTGCCAGAGGGATTTATATACTTACTCGGTTACTCCCTCCCGTCAGAAAAAAAAATGTCGTTAAACAAAATAACGTCTGAACATAGGCTATCAATATAGTTTTTTGGTATTCAGATGGAACACATAAAAATAGTGTGTATGGATTTTTTTTTTAAATTTTTTGTAGAAGGTTCTATATATGAATATATTACAATAGACCTGAGTCAGAAACTATATTTTGTGGATATATACCATTGTGCGCCACTGTACTTACTCTGACAAAGCAGTCGTGGAAGTGCATGCGGATCAAAGGCCGGAGCGACGCCGGAGTGGTTCCCGAATGCGGCGGCCACGGCATTCTGCACCAGGTCTCGGCGGTCGGGCACGTGCTGTCGTAGAAGCCGACGTCCAGGCAGCTGGCGCCCACCGTGGTGGCCGAGAGAAGCGCGGCCAGGACGACGGCGAGCGCCGGGGTGAAGCAGGAGCAGCGGTTCATGGTAGGATCAGAGCTCACGCTGCTTCTTTTGTTGTTTTACAGCTCCTTGTCTGTATGCAACTATGCATGCATGACCTGATGCCGTATGGAGTGTTTTATAGGGCGTTGAGACGCATATGAAATGAAAGGGCAATTCTGTCACTAACCACTCTGAATATATATATATATATATATATATATATATATATATATATATATTCTATCGTTTCTTGATCTGGACCATCAAATTTTGTAACTGGGGCGGCAAAAAGAAAATTCAGTACCTCCCATAGAGTTGTTAGCGACTAATTAAATTAAGCCTATGTTCATCCTAGTGTATTGTTTTGTTCGTGTGAGCCTCTTTCTTGCTTGCTTGGCTGCTTAGCCATAATTTGTTGAGTTTGGAGTTGTTACCAACTGTGTGACACTCAAATTTGATATGCGGACGATTTTGCTGCAATCAGTTTGCAATAATTTTGGTAAGGGCCGGATAAATCGGAGTCATGGACCAATACGTTTTCGGCAGATCGTAACTGATGTTGATTTCATATGGAAAGTATCGGAAGAAATCAAAGCCAACACGGGCAGTTGAAGAAGAGACCAAGAAGGACACGATCCATCTTGGGCTATAAAAGAAGATGGTGGGCGATGTCAGAGAGACACACAATCAACCAAACACTTGTTCTACTTTACTTTTCGTCGACTTAGAGTAGTTTCTTTTAGTTTTGTAATCTTCTCTTTGTAATTCGATTGATCAACAAAGTTGTGGATCGTCGATTGTTGGTTTTATGTAATTATGCCAGTTCAGGTTTGCTTTTCTCCGATCTTGCTGCGCATCGCCTTTATCGGGGAAAAACGTCCTTTACCTACCTGATCTATCTATTTAGATTGATCAGACTTATCGATTACCTTTTCATTGAAATCGGCTTGAATCAGTCAACTAGATCACCTTATTGTTGAAAGATTGATTCGATTCGATAGTCGATTTAATCATCTTATTCTCTTGCCGATTGCAGGATCAAATCGGTTGGCACGACCGCACCTAAGAAATAAACCCGATGTTTCCGTGTGTTGATTTCCATTAACCCGTCATCAAGTTTTTGGCGCCAACACACTTTTGGCACGCCCAGTGGGACAACATGTCTACTTCCAAAAAATCAACCTCACCGGCCATCATCAATACTGAAGCAATAATCAACCCTACATTGGACGATTTGACGCCAGAGCAGCGCAAGGAGATCGAGGACCAGAAGGCTGCATTTGAGCAAATAATGCTCAACTGATGTAACAACCTGGCACATAATGTGCCCAGAATGTCACCACAAAGAACAATAGCAACAACCAATTAACCATAATACAGTTAAATTACAGCAGCTACACTTGCTGATTATTAAAAATTTCGGCAGCATGTTCTCTATTTTTCCATGGTTTTAAACATCAATAATAGATTCATAGCATCAAAGCATAATAGAGGATAACATCTACATGATAGACAGGGTCTGCATCAACATTTCAGACCAAGAATATAAATCTAATCATCACAAGAACAAATACGGTATGATCATTTAATGAGTAGCAACCTTCATGACATAATTCACTACATAGTCAACCAAGTAAATCATCTAAACAGTGGAAAGGTATGAAGTTGTCTAAATGAGTGATGCTAAGTGAAGGCGTGTATCTAGCTCCCATTCCCAAATGCAGGATTCAATGTACCTAAAATAACACCAAACAACAAGCGTGAGTTCATCACTCAGCAAAGTGTATTGCAATGCAAAACAAGATAATAACATGTCACATACATATTAATATACTTCATGACATAAACCATGTGAGGGTCAATACATGCAAAATCCCTCATTCACATTCTCATGTAATGCATCATGCATGCTCATGCTATGCTCCTTTTCTTAGCACATACCAGTATTGCCGAATGCACACCAGTCAGTGTGCATCCTCATTCCCTTCCATCCCATGGAGGGGCCTACTCTTACTGACTCGCTCCCATTCACCTCGGTGGATGGGACTACGAGGTAGGACTTTTGTCAGTGGCGCTCCGGATTAGTCATAACTTTCTCACCGATCTTACCGGATTAGTTATGACTTTCTCACCGACCTGGCCTGCTCTCATGCTATGAATGCAAAAGATGCAACATTTACTTTTCATCATTCAATTGTCATGCATCAACAACCCCAATAGAGCATTTTCAATATAAATTTAAGACTAAGACATAGTAACATATCATATCATATGATTGTATCACACCAATAAGCAAGCTTATGGCCACCGAACCACATTCATCACAATACACTTGCCTTAACCTCTCGAAACGTTGTGGCGAGAAGTCAAAGCCACCCCCAGGGTCACACCACCTGCAAAATAGATGTTTTTCACTCAAAACAAGCCAACAAAGAAACACAATACTAATAAGCACAACGGCTTCGCGACCCACTCCTAAAACCCGAAAAACAGTAATCTGTTCAAACGGGACAATAGATTTCTAACGGTAATAACTTGAGTTCTACAACTCCAAATCAAGTAAACGAATACATTTTCTCAAACTACAAGAAATTTCTCATCTTTTTCTAAGTATTTAAAAATTCTCATTCGGCCTCTAAGTTCCTCTAATTTGCAGATGAACATAGACACTACCATTCGCGACACAGATTGGACAGTGCTCGGTAAAATGGCCATAACTTTTAAAAAGGCTAAAGAAAACTTAGTGATTTTGGTCTTCAATTAAAGATAATTCGATTATATACAACTTTTGCAACAGCCGGTCCCCCATAAAACGACTCTAAAATTCTCAAAATCGCATTCTAACATAGCACACAAATTTGTCCCAGTACACAGAAAAACAGCACGAGGTTTAGGATGCCTAAAACACTTTGTTCCCCAACTCCACCACCAGAAAACCTCGTCTAATCCCCCCTAATCGCATCCATACCAATCACACAAGGAACCCTAGAGCCAACACTTGAACCATACCTTCCCAAAGGTGAGCACGATCGACGAGCATGGGATCTCGCCTTACCGTCAACCCTCCGACCTTGATCCGTGGTATCAATCATCGTGCTCTCCAAGGGCAATGGGAGAGGAGTTATTTGGGTAGGGGAGGGTACCTAGGAGGAGGAGGATGTGCTGGATGGAGGAGGAGGGGAGGTGCAACAAGGGGGAGGAAGTGGCAGCTGCAATGGGGGAGGAGAGGAGGCGCAAGGGGGAAGGGGCTGCTGTATTTTGCACCAAAGAGGAAGGGGGAGGCAGCCAAGGGAGGGGAAGGAGGGGGGAGGGCTAGGGTTTGGGGGGGATTCCCCCTTTCAAGCCCAAAATAACCTGGCCTGAAGGCCCAAAAACTCCCTCAGGGTCTAAAACAGCCCACAAGACCCCTAAAACAGCCTAAAAAGATTCAAATCTATTTAGGGTATTACAACTGCTACCAAAAGATCGGACGAGGTGTCACATAGGAAACCGCACTTCCTACGGTCAACTTCGGCGACAAGGATCTCCCAGATGCTGCTGGAAAAAGCACAGGTAAGCAGATATATGCCCGCTCAAGCGGAATTATTAGATGTGATTAATCAATCTATCCATTGTGCTCTAATCAAGCAGTCATCGGCTTTGGTAACTACCCTTCGGCAGATGATATCCAATAGCGATAAGAAAATTGCGCAAGAGTTAGTGTCTGTCGGCTGGTACTTTGCTTGACCCAACCCAAGCTTTGTTGATATATCCGGTACACTCCATGGGGGCAGATTACTCAAAACATTAAGCCAACGGTCGATCCAAAGCCAACGGCTAATCCCCCACTATGGCACCGACGGCCAATCCCCCAGTATGGCACCAGGATAACCAACCATGATCCTACCACAGGACCCTCAAACAAGTGGGGTTAGACACTACCAAGGTTATACATATTGCTCCAAATTGGGCAATCAATCTAGCTTGCCCCCATCTACTCCGTACTACGTTTACCCTGGATCGGTTCTGCAGCTGGTCAAAACTCACGACGCCCAAAGATGTCAAGTGATCCCACCATGGGATTCGCCCCTATAGGGTTGTTACGTATTCGGAACCTTTTATTCCGCTACTTGAGCCAATAGTAAGGCAACAACCTATCGGCTATGAGCAAGCACATGTTCCAATAGAACCCCAGCCGCATCATCAACCCGAGTTTGCACTCAATGGCATCTCAATGAGTTCAGCCCTAGTCGACAAGTGCATCAGGTACACGTGGCATTGACCAGAGAAACTGATTGGGCTGAAGCCATTAGTGTTTTCCTAAGAGATCAATTTGGCATACAGCCAAAAGGGTGGACCATCTGCTATAGAAAACCGTATCCATATTACATTGATCGGATCCCATATCCCAACGAATATAGGGTCCCTGATTTTGCTAAATTTTCTGGGGACGATTCCAACACAACCCTAGAGCACATCAAACACTTCGTAGCACAATGTGGAGAGGCCTTGCAATCCGATGGGCTTAAGGTGAAGCTGTTCCCTTTATCATTGTCTGGGGTAGCCTTCATGTGGTTCACAACACTACTCCCAAATTCGGTTAACACTTGTACATATTTGAAAAGCCGATTCCATGAATATTTCTTCTACGACAGCTTATAATTTAGGATATCAGATCTGAGCTCTGTTTGACAGAAGTTCAGAGAATTGGTGATAGACTATATTAAGAGATTTAGGGAAGTTAGAAATCGATGCTTTAGCGTCACACTGCCTAATAATCAATTAGCTGATTTAGCTTTCCAATGATTGATTCCTCCTTTAAAGGAGAAGTTTGGTGGCTAAGAGTTCACTGACCTAAGCCACCTACTGCCTAGGGTATTGGATCAAGAAAGTAGATTCTTTGAAAGCAAAGGCTTCAAAGATAGATTCAAGAACAGTAAAGACAGAGAAAAGCCTAAAGTCAATCTCGACGAGTGTGAGCTTGAGGACTCATCCGATGATGACGAGGCTGAAGTAAATATAGCTGAATGGGTTAAGGGAAGTAAGAAATCTCTAGTCTGTTCATGGCTTAAGCCGACTAAGTCTAAGTTAGAGATTAAATACTATTTTGACGTGACCAAGTGTGATCATATTTTTAACTTATTGTTACAAGAAAAGCTCACACGGTTGTCTTGAGGGTCGAGACTATGCCATCAGGCAATGAAATTAAAAAGCGTAGGTATTACAAATGGCATCATTCTTTTGTATAACACTAATGATTGCAATATCTATCATCAACAGAATCTGATCGGCTATAGAAGATGGTCGGTTGAAGTTTGTCGAGGAAGCGGACAATGCGCTTGGATGCCAATCTCTTCCTGTCAATATGGTAATTTGCTGCCGTCTAAGGGGAACGAATTAGCACGAGGTGAGATCCGTTCGCTATCAACATCGGCTAAAACTAGTCGACAACCTGATGTGAAGATGGTTGGCAATGAGGAGACAATCCAAATTGTAGTCGGTTCAATTCAGATTGAGATCAAGCTGTGAAGGCAAGCATTCTGAAGGATCAAGCCTAAGGGAGCTCAAAGTTGGTAAGTGGTACAAGGCTGAAAGGTCTATGCCACATAAAAGCCAATACGAAGCAAAATCAATATTTTCTCAATTGTTGGCTAAGTATGAGAGACTGGGTCGAGAGCTGTGGAACCCTCGTCAACCAATAAACATGTATCGGCTAACAGTAGTAATGTAATACCCTGGCACCACACATGCCCAAAGTGTCACTAAAACCTATCCAAATTTTCTAAAAAAGGGTAAGATCTCCCCTGCTAAATGGACATCTACTCAGCAAGCAAAGAGATAACAATATAACATTTTCAAGCATAAACAATATGGAAGGGTAAGTCTAAGCAACTACATACAAACCAAGTCCCTACTCAAGATCCATAACCTCACAACTAAATCACAGGACATGAACTTAATAAACAAAACCAATAAGCCATAAGATACTTAACAATTACAAAGCCAACTAACTAAATTAAAAAAATAGCTCCACTACAAGAACCTAAAACAACCATTGTCAAAATGTTTCATGAGCTATTAAGATCAGAAGCTATAGGTAAACATGATGAAGAAGTGGTGCCAAAAGTCATGCTTGTGCTACTACTCCCATCCATGCATACAAGCTTCACTGTACCTACAAACATTAAACAACAAGCGTGAGTCCAAAGACTCAGCAAAGTGCATCATATTAAAACATATACACACATAATAAGGATAAAGATAAATCATAACATTGAATGATAATCGTGCAAGAGTACAAACAAGTGGATAATCACATAAGAATACAAACACAATCACTTGAACATTTCATTGCGTTTAATCATGCTCATTTTCACCATTTATCACATTGATCACCATTCATCATCACCAATGATATGCAATGCAAATATGCTTGCATACTCATATGCACCTTTCATAATTTATAACGGTATAACTGAGTGCACACCCGTCGGCGTCCACCCTCTCATTCCCTTCCATCCCGTGGAGGGGGCCTACTCTTGCTGTCTCGCTCCCATCGATCCCTGTGGATGGGACTACGAGGTAGGACTTTCGTACTCACTACGTGTGAGCACTGAGGCCCACATCAGCATGGAGTCGCCTCTTCCATCATGAATGCACATATGCAGTTGACATGAATGAATGAATTGCAAATGCATTCTATTTCAACATCCACATCGCCATCAACATGAACATAAATATAATCATCATCATCAAATCAACCAAAAGCACTAACATAACCTTTAAATTCATAATCATTTAGCATTTCTCTTTCACCAACATAATGCAACATGCAATCACCACAACCATTTCAATCTCTTTCAATATAAACATACTCACAATGATTACCAAGAAATCGCCATCCTAGCATTATACTAGTTGATACACTTGCCTTTACCCACTTGGAATGGAGTGGCAAGAAGTCGTGGTCACCCCCGAGATCACATTCCCTACAATAACATAAATGCATTCATCTCAAAACAATGCAAATCATGGATCAAGCAACAATTAACAATAACACTTTCGCTCCTATGCTTAACCTCGCTTTAAACTTCCTCCAGAAGAACAATTACTCCTTTCACAACTAATCCAACTCAAATTCAATTCCTGCCCTAGAACCAAACTACTGCCGCACAGAACAACAGCCACTTAAACAATCATAACTTTTGATTCTCTTATCCAAATTGAGTGAACTCAGTTTCTAATAAATCACAAGAGGGTAATCTACAATTATTCCATAGCCATTCTTGCAGGAGATTCCTCAATTTTAAATTATGAATGATTTCGACATTAGTATCCTATTGCAAATAAAACTCGCCTTATGCTCAAACAGACTTAGTGTAGAAACTTTCATTCCTTGTTGTAACCTTGCATCTATATTATTGTTTCCATACTCTAAAGTCTTGCGAGTACATACATGTACTAACCATTTGCTCTCACAAATTTTGGCTAGAAGAAGGTAATGAAGATCCGGTCGACGAATCTCGGTTAACCAGGAGATCGGCGATTTTGTTGAGGAGTTAGCTGAGTTTTCCCAGACGATTTGCCTATGGGTGGTGGCGGCACACCACATTGTTTCTATTGGACTTCGCTATTTATGGATTCCTTTTTGGTTTGTCTATGGCCGGTCAGCCACAATTTGTAAATTAAGTAGCTGTAATAACTCTACCCTTTGGTTATGGATGAGTGCGATTGTGATGCATCTCGATTGGGAATATGTGGGTGCTAGGCTACTGATTTAGGGAACTAACACTAGATACATACATGCGGGAAGAGCAATTGGAATCAACAAGTCGGCAGGAGTTTGCATGACATGCGCGACTCATCGAGTGATTGGCGCCAATCAGTACGATTTTAGTTAAGCAATTGGAATTCTTGCGAGTTGAGTTAATTTCGATTCAACGCAATAGTAAGGATCCTATTTGCTACTCTACCGAGCCCCCACAACTATGCTCATGATGGTCTCACGACGCATCACCCTCACCCTCTCCATAGCAATGTATTCCTTTGTTGTATTGGCATACTTCGACAGCAAGCGCCTCGATGAGGGCGTACCTATAACAACACTATTTACTCGGAGTGTCGATACTACTCCTGCCAATCAAAGTGCAAGGTTAAACCCCAACCAATTTACTATGTTAAGGCTATCCCATACTAGCACATGTGGTTGTGTAACACCCGTGTTCAGTAATTAAGCTTAATGAAGCTAATTAAGTGTTGATTAGTGCCACTGACTTGTTTTCGATTCTTAATTTGGAGTTATCACTTTGAGTTCCTTTTGTCGTTTAGTTGATTCGCTTTCCCGATCGGAGCCCATGGATTCGATTTCGGGCAAAATCTCGAATCGTGTAGATTATAACCTAACCGTAAGATTCTAAGCCTTCATTATGATCCCCCGAACCTACCCCAAAAGATCCCAAGTGGATTGGATAATCGCCAAAGCAAAAGCCGCGAAAGATCCGAGTTCTGGCACTAGAGCGGCAAGATGCAGGTGTAAGCGAGGTATTGTTGGGTGGCAAGCGAGTACCCGGCATGCTCGAGCGGTACTACCAACCGAGGCGTTGAGAGTGGAGAACAGACCCTGGTTTTGCACGTCGCCAGGCCATCCCTCTTTCCTCGGTTCTCGCGCCTCTCCCACGTCGCCATAAATCCGAGGAGGCCTCCTCGTTCTCCCGCCTCCCTCTCTCTTGTTCTTCCTCTCCCCTTCTCTTCTCTCTGAGCTCCTCCTCTCCTCCACAAATTCGGCCGAGTGGAGGCCATTTGAGCAAGTGGAGAGCAAGGACAAGGCGTGGAGAAGCTTCCTCAAGCCCCCAAGAAGCCTCTCATCGGTGGATTCAAGGTTTGAGATCAATCCCTAGGTTTAACCTCAAACCCTAGCCCTTCTTCCTTCTCTCTTTTGTTTCCCTTTGGTTAAACCTTAGAAAACCTAGATCGGGTAGTAGATCATTGAGTTGTCGAGTTGCTAGACATAGGTTAGGGTTAGAAGAATTATTTTGGCTTGATTGATTCATTAAAAACCCTAATTTACTTCGTTGGATTTATTTGCCCAAAAGGTGGTTTCTCAAATTTTCTGAGACTTTCCCTTGAAACCCTAGCTCCAGACAAGTCGAGATGATGACTCGTGAATATGTTCCACGGCGCGAAGGTTGATTCTCGCGAAAGAATCGTGTTTGAAATCGATTCGGGTCCAGAATCAAATTCGGGATAAATTAAGTTTTTCGAGTTCTAGGAGTTTGATCACCGTCGGAATCGTAGTTGAGTTCTCAGGTCGCATGGGACCATATTGCTCTAATGGAATCAATCTATGAATTGCAAATCATGCATGTACGCCGATTCGCAAAAGGTGCATTTTGGGCATTGAGCAATTTGCATTTCAAAGTTTCAAAATCCATGAGTTCGTCGTATGGAGTCCTAGTACCATAGAGGTCCCATTGCCCACGACAAAAATCGGATTTGGACCCTTGTTGATCGGAACCCGTTTTTGTATCGCTTTTGGTGTCCGTGAGGTCAAAAAGCGAGAAATTGAACAAGCAGGCTCGAAACTTGACGAAACTACAGTGTGAATGGGTCCCTAGTGTCCCTAGGAACCTAGTCATGCATTTGCATCAAAGTTCTAAGCCCATTTGCGTAAAATCCCACATTTTGCAAAACCTCACCCTAGAAGGCCGGCACTACCGCAGGCATAGTAGCGGTATCACGGGCGGCAGTACAACGAGACTCCTCCTGGTAGTTAATTTCAGAGAGGTCCCCATTTTGATCTCTGGCGGCCGCACTCAGAAAGCCGCGAGGTTTGTACTACCGCTGGCGGTTGTACGGAGGTAGTACCTCGGTACTTATTTTCGAGAGCACCCTTTTTACCCGACTCGCCAGCAGCACTAGGCTTCTTTGGATGGTACTACCGGCCTAGGGTGGCACTACCGCACTTAAGCCGCCGGTACTGCCGGGCTCAGGGTAAAACCCTGATTTATTTTTTCGATTGAGTTCTCGTTTTTTGTTTTTGTTCTTATTGGTATTCGATTGCTTTTTTCTCTGTTGTTGATCGTGTTATTGGTTTTATTTGTTCTCCGCATAGATGTTGATGTGTCAAACGTCACAGATGACCCTGACTACATTCCGGAGATAGATTTTGTTGAAGAGCAAACAGGCAAGCACCTCCTTTGACCATTTTGAACCCATAATTGAAAATCGTATTTTCCATTTGTCAAAACTATTATGCATGCGTGTTTATTCATTATAATGCTAGTTTGTGGGAATTGGTAGTTAACCCAGATTTGATGGATTTCCTTAATCCGAATTGAACTGAGTACCTTGTTAAACTGTAGACCAATATTAGACATAGAACTAAATGTCAAGTGGGTAATAAAAAGTAGTAATTGAAAAAGCTTAGCCCCGCAGTAGTAAGTGCTATAGGAGATCGCGTCACACTCAATTACAATTCTCCAGAGCTATTATGGTGGTTAGTTGGGTTAAGGTTGGAATTTGGGTTAGTTTGGAAAAATCAAATGGTGTTTTGGTTTTGCTGAAAAAGGAATGGTTGCGTGAGTAAAATGGAAATACGAAGAGTTTAGACACGGGCGAGATGTGTGGAGTTGGTGGTTTAGAATGGTTTGGGTTAGTCTGGTTGGTTTGGATTGGTTGGATGGAATGGTTAATGGATTGGATTTCAAGCCAGGGGCTTGTTTCGGGTTGGTTCCTTGCTATGGGGAGGTTGCGGACTAGTGGGAGCTCAGTGGGGCTGCTAATGCCGATCCTCTGTGGTCGTAGCAAGTGAGTTGGAAGATCTCGCTTGAGTCACCGTAAGAACTGAACTTGATGTTATCACTAGGTCAAAACGTGCAACCACTTGTGCCAGAATGGGATGGCCTTAACCTAGTACATTGAGAAGCATCTAGTCTTGCATTTAAGGATGGCAAAGGGGTATGGACAAGCCTGTGGTGTTGGTATATTCTAGGGACTCTCTCGTCGCAGTGTCGAGGGAGAGTTTACCCAATACAACAGTAATGCCTTCTACGGGGAGGTTAGGGGCTAGTGGGAGCCAGTAGGGACCACTAGTGGCCATCCTTTGTGGCGTGAGAAAGGACGCACATTCTAGAGTGGTGCAAGATCTAAACCCGATCTCTCGAAAGGTTTCATCAGTCTAGCAAAGCGAATTGCGATAAGTATCACGTGGCATGGATGACATGATTGCTAGAATGTGTCACGTGAAATACGATGTCAGTACCTCTGCAGAGATAAATAAACTAATCGATTAGCCGTGCTCACAGTCACGAGCAGCTTGGGAAATATTATCATGTATGGCTTTTGATTCGGTTTTGTTTTGGGAAAACTAATGGCTTCGGGTTGGTTTGGTTTGGTTTTAGTTGGTTTACCAGGAAAGGGTTGGTTTGGTTTGGTTTTAGTTGGTTTACCAGGAAAGGGTTGGTTTGGTGAATGGTTGTGGATGGTTGAAATGGAAAGGTTTGGCTATAGGTTGGAAAACGGAATGGTTGGATTTCCGTTATGATTTAAATGTTGATTATTGTTGTTACCTTAAAATGTCCTTTGGAAATCTCTTTATAAATTGCGAATGTTCGAGTCTCTTATCGTATTGCAAATAACTTCTTCTTTGTGCTCAAATAGACTTAGTGTAGAAACCTGTTTCCATTGTTATAGCCTACATCTATATAATTAATTCCATACCCCAAAGTCTTGCAAGTACATACATGTACTCACCGTTTGCTCTAATGAATTTTGGCTAGAAAAAGAAGAAAGTAATGTTGAAGACAACGCCGATGAGTCATGATTGCGTCGGAGTTCGACGAAGTTTGCCGAGGGTTAACTAGATTCCTTTCGATCAGTTGTTCGAGGTGGACAGCAAAGACACCATGGCTCTCTTTTTAGACTTCCACTGTTTCTATTCTGTCTTTTGGACTTGTGTAGGCCATGAGGCCATAAACTGTAATATTAAATAGTTGTAATAACTCTACCTTTCAGATATAACTTATTTACTCGTGCATGGATGTGATCTGTCTCAATTGACAACGTGTGTGTACTAGGCTACTAATCCAGGGAACTAGTACCAGACACATGGTTGCGGGAAGCTCGGGTCGAGTTCAATCGATTGGCGCGGGCACTTGTGTTAATTGCTACCGATCAATTGGCTCCAATCCGAGTATAGATTTAGCTTAGCAGACGGGAGTTATTACGGGTTGCATTAATTACCAGTCTAATGCAACAGTAATGACCCGGTTCTCTAATTTGATTCCGAAGCCCCCACAAGAGGTGAGTATCGAGCTATGCATAGTGAAAGGAAACTCTAGGTAATTAATCGACAGGACTAGGAATAAGTCCTTTTCCTAAAAACCTATTTCAATTGTACTTCCCTATTTACTGAAAATGTAGAATGTTATCCTTTCCCTCTATAGAATATTTTCTAACTTCAAACATTCAAAATGAACTTCATCTTACACCAATTTTCAACTTCCGATTTTCTAGGGTAAAGTGAAGCGAAAACAGAGTTACTCTATTTTCCCTCTTCATTCCAAAGTTAGTGTTAGAGTTTTGGGAAGCCTCACCTAATTCAAAATGGTTAGTTAAGTCAGAGTAGTAATGGTAGGGTAAGGCTCTCTAGGCCGTAGTTCTTGCTGTGGTTGGCTTGTTTGTTGTGTTTTCCTCGCCTACTTTGGTTCCTCGCCATTTAAGGCCTTTTCTAACTGGTTCCTCTTCTTGATCTTAGATGTCGAGACACCTGGGAGCCTGCTACTTCAACCGTGCTATCCTGGAGGGCACTGTGCGGGCTGCCTACCAGGGGACATGATCTTGGCAAATCTTGGCTTCACTGAGCCTCCGGTATCCGATCTCGTGTGCGAGTCAACCCACCTCCTCACTCTTCATCGCGAAGTCTCCATTACATTGTGATGCATGCTTAATTGCTTTGTGTTGCCGCAAATTAAGGAAAAGCATGAGTTTCCGCAATGTTCATTCTAGTCCATCTTGTTACTCAAATTGCACCAGGTTGCACATGTTGCGAGCCTCTATGTCGAAACGAGGATGCCAAGGAGATGGATTGTTCATGCACTTATGGTCGGTGGTAGTGACCAGAGCGAGCATCGGAAGGCAAAGGTCTGAATCCGTAACTCACGATCCACCATTGCCGGATCCCATGGCCATGGGTCTGTAATACCCCAATTTTTCCTTTTACTATATTTAAAGTGTGTTTGAGAATTTTTGGAATTTTCATGAATTTATTTGGATTTAATTTAAATTTATTCTTTTTTAAGATAATTAAAGAATTAAAATTTTTAAATAAAATTTTGTTAGAAATATTTTATTTAAGTCCAAAATGTCTCAAATTATTTTCTAGAATTTTTCTGGAATTTTTCCGATTATTCTGCTATTTTTCTTGAATTATTTTAGTTTCTAGGAATTAATTTAATTATTTAATCACTGGAAAACCCTACCGGGTTTTACTGTTCATCCGACCGGAGTCAGACTCGAGTCCGACCCGAGCTCACCCGACCGGGCCAAACCCCTTACGCGTGAGCCGTTGGATCGGGATCCAACAGCCACGATCGAGCCACGTGTGCACGCGCGATGAACCATCGGATGAAGATCCGAAGGCCGTGTTGTTGGTCGTGTGTGCGCGTGACGTGGACCATTGGATCGAGCCATGTGGACGGCCAGGATCGTGCCACGTCACCGTCACCTTAGCCGCGGCACGATTCCGCCCATTGCACCAAAGTGGGCCTCGTTTCGCTGGATTTCACGGACGAGGCGGCGTATTTAATCGCGTTGTCACCCGTGTCGTGGTTCTCCGCTTTTATGCGCACGCTTTGCTCTAGAGCCATCGAGCTCCGGCCGCCGTAGTCTCGCCACAATCGCTCACCGAGTCGCGCTAGGAGTTCCGGCCATGATTGCTGCTGGCCGGTAGCCGAGCGCCTCGTCGCAAACCAAGGCGGATCTAGGTTCTCGCGTCGAGCCACGCTCGGCGACCACACTTCGTTAGAACCGCGCCAAAACGCGCCGTCCAGGTGGTCGTCTTCCCGAGTCCGACCACCTACTGCTCCGCCGCGACATCTGGATCCACGAACTCCTTGGTAGTCGATCGGTCAGATCCGACGCCCCTGGTACGCCCATGTCATCGCCCGCGTCGTGTAAATTCTAGATTAGATCTCAACGTTGGAGATCTAGATCGCACGTTAGGGTTAGATCCAAAGTGTTACGAGTTAGATCTATTAGCAACCGTTGGATCGATATCCAACACACCGATGAAGCCATGTAGTTCTCATAACCGTGTTGTGCTAGGATTAGATCTCACCGTTAGATCTAGATCGCGGTTGCCAGATTTGGTTCGCGTTGTAGCGCTAGATGCAATCTCACCGTCCGATCGAGATCGACGGTGTAGATTGAGCCACGCGTGAGCCGCGTCATGCCATGTCACCCCATGATGCGGTGAAAATTCGATCGGATCTCGACGTCAGATTCGATAAATGCGATCCCAGATCAACGCGTTTAATCCAAGCGGCGTGCGAAGTTAGATCTAATCTGTACCGTTGAATTCAAATCAACATCAAAGATTGCGCCACGGGTCCGAGAGCCAAACCGGGCGTTAGCTATGACGACACCGGTGCCGTCCTTACTAACGCCACGCATGACGCCGTCGCGAACCCGTGGGCCGGCTGCTTCGGGCGCATCGCTGCAAACTGGCGACTCATCCGACGCCATGTTGAGGTCAAGTCGGTCCAAATTGCCAAGCATCGTTTTTCGACCGAGCCATGCCGATGTCAAAGAATGATCGATGGAGTTCTAAGCATGGAAAACAAAATTTTTCCTACGAATGCAACCAAACACCAAGATCATATCTAGGAGATGCATGCAAACGGTTTCGTATGACTCACCAGATCAAGCGGGAATAACATTCTCGCAAACAAATGTGGTTGAAGTAGAGGTACACGCCCAACTTCAAAGTCACGAAGATGAGCGCCACAAACGGCATGGTGCATTCTGGTCACACGACGGAACAACGACGACCTCCAATCCCTCGATCCAGCGGTGAGCATGGAAGTAGAGGATCCACGGAAACTCCAAC
Source organism: Rhipidocladum racemiflorum (assembly GCA_036346355.1). Classification (NCBI taxonomy): domain Eukaryota; kingdom Viridiplantae; phylum Streptophyta; class Magnoliopsida; order Poales; family Poaceae; genus Rhipidocladum; species Rhipidocladum racemiflorum. Next base: position 10,360 of record JAYEVF010000092.1, on the reverse strand, counting down.
AACACTACGACTTAGTGGTGGTGGTGGAGAAACTATTTCAGCAAAGAAGCCGCTTAAGCTAACGCTTGAAAGGTGGAACAACAGGAGGAGGGAGAAAAGACCAACCAAAGGGTTATGGAGATTCGGCCCCGAGAGAGGCAGAGAGCTCCACTCTCCTTTTATAGGAGTGAGTGGACTCTCCACTTTCCATGTGAATGGACTCTCCATTCTCTTCATGTGAATGGACTCTCCATTAAATAAATAAACAATTTTATTTATGTTATTTTAATATTTGTTAATTCTTTTAATTAACAAAAATTAACACATACCCGCTTGAACTATTCCGATATCCTAAACTATTCCTGCTGTCCAAACTTTTCTCGATTGTTACTCACCCACTCAAAAGCCGTCGATGAACTTTAAGTGTGTCACCCTACGGTTCGTGAATAAAATGGACATGATCAAGACACCTCTCGATCAATAATCATCGGCGGGATACGAGATCCATAATGACTCCCACTTACTCAACGATGAACTAGTGATCGTGGTGTGAACCAAAAACAACATAACCAATTCCTTTTGTCTCGCGATATATTACTTATCCGGGATCCGATCATTGGTATCAACTATACCTAGTTCGATCCTGCATCGACAAGTACTCTTTACTCGTTCCGTGATATGACATTCTTTTGACCTAGTCACGTGCTTGCAAGCCGATGTCAATGTGATATCACCGAGAGGGCCTGTAGTATATCTCTCCATCATCCGGATGGACAAATCCCACTCTTGATGCATGAGCCTCAACTAATACTTTCATAGTACCCAAATCCATCTTTATAGTCACCGTGGTTACGGGTGACGCTTTGATGTCATCAAAGTACTCTTCCGGAGTTAGTGATTGACATCATCTCATGGTCTAAGGAAAAGAGCTATTTTGTATATGTTCAGTACAACAACAAACTTTAATGACTTGATCGAATTTGCTATACCAACTTGGGTGTGTGTTCATCACATCATTCTTCTAATAATGTGACCTCGTTATTAACAACATCCAATGTTCATGATCGAGAAAACCTTGATCATCGGCTAATCAACGAGCTAGTTTAAAAGAGAGGCTTTACTAGGAACCTTTTTGTTTATTAAACACACATGTATCAACGTTTCCGGTTAATACAATTTTAGCATGAGAAATAAACATCTATTATAAACATGGAATAAGATAATAAACAATTTATTATTGCCTCTCGGGCATATTCCCTTCAATGACGTCAGCAGTTGGTCCCACGTGTCAGAGACACTGTGCGCGTTAACCAAGTCCACGGAGGACCCGAGCCGAACCGTGGACCAGGTCTATAGACCGGATGACGCAAGCATGATGTCATAATTCGATTTTTCTTTAAAAAAATAATTCGGTGGAAATTCAATTCGTCGCTGACGTCAGCTGTCGTCATAATCGGATTTTTCAATAGAAAAATAAATGAATGAATTCGGTTTATTCTTTTATTGATTTATTCAAACTTCAAATGCTTATAACTTTTACGTTTTAACTCCAATTGGGACGATTCTAGTTCCTAAATTTTTGTAAAATTGAGCTCTATTTATTGGTGAATTTTATTTGAATTTTTGGACAATTATTGTTTACTGTTTATTTATTTATTGCTATTTTTACACGTTACAAGTAGACGATGAAGTGCCCGAAGGCTTCGAAGGTGAAGTTTTGACCTAGGAGCCAGCTCAAGACCCTGAACAAGTACTTTTTGAAGGCAAGTTATGCTTTTATCATATTGTTCCCACCTTTGAAAATTAATTTGATTCAAATTAATGCATGCTAATTTAATGAGAAAATGCTTTAATTAATTCGAAATTAGTTAAATGCCAAACTAACGTATGCCACCTTGACCTAAATAATTGTATGCCATGACCCCTTGTCACCCTAGTTGTGGGAATATTTAGTTGGACATTATTAAATCGCCAACAAGGGTAATTAGGCGGTTGTAGTATAATGCTTAGCCTCGCTTGAACGTAGTCATAACATGATTTTGGATAATTACATGTTAACATTGACCTAATGTGAGATATGGAACCTGTTTTGGAGAAGTGTCATGTGTTATTAATGATGATGTTGATGGCACGTGGTGCATGGTAATCACCGGAGACTTATAAATGCTTTAGACCGGGCAAGTGGCAAGAATGATCTCAAGCGGGCCATGAGTGGCACTGGGAAAGTCGCTTTTGGTTCTTTGGTAGTCTTGCCTTGGTCACCCTAAGGACTTAACCTTGCAAGCCTTTGAAGCTGGTCAAGCGTGCAACCATATGTCCGGAATGGGACCAGGACTCTAGTTGAATAAGTTGCTAATAACTTGCTTGTGGAACCTCGGGGTGTCAACTATACATTTTGTGTAGTTGTACGGGGGAGCGTACCGGGGCTGTGGCTAGGTACCCATCTAACAGTTGGTTGGCCTAGATTTCGCCTTTGCTAAGGGAAGGGTTAGTGTGCAACAATCGGGGAGGTCCACTTGTACAGTTAGAAGTTTCCAAAAGACTTTGTTATGGGCACTCGCCTTTGTGGTGTTTGACTGTATCTTGCGGGTAAAGTGCATAACCTCTGCAGGGCGTAAAACCTATTCGAATAGCCGAGTCCACGGTATTGAACACTACTCAGGAATTACAGTCAAGGGTTAGATTTTTTAAAAAAATAACTTGGTTTGGAAAATGCTTGGGTTTGGAATGGAGAATTGGACTTAGGATTGGAAAAAGCTTTACTTGTGCAATCATTGTAAAAGTGCTCTATTTATCATTGTTTTTACTGCTTTGCAAACTATTACCGTATTCACAATTGCTGCTTTACTGCAAATAAACCTGTTAACCATCCTTTATAATAAGCCATGCATGTAGAATATTAGCTTTTGCATTCTATGCATGACCGGCTGATACCAAGCACTCACCCTTGCCACAAAACAACATCAGTTGAAAGCAACGCCATCTTTGGAGGAAGAACTTCAGGAGGAGCCATCTACTTAGGGAGCGAGCCCAGTCAGTTGCCTGTGGTAAAATGAGTGGCGCACGATAATTATTTTCCACTGTAGTTATTTCTTTCAATAAGACTTCGCCCTGCGAGGCATACTTTTGTAACTTGACCATAAGGTCAAGCAACCAGTTTGGCTATTTAAATAAAGTACTCTACTATTTTGCTGAGTATGATTGTGATATGTACCAATGTTATGACTGTGTGCACTAGCGTGATCCTGGACTAGTGCTGAATACCGCAGATGGTCCGATTTGCAAATTCGGTCAGCGACAGTCCCAAAGATTCCAATGCGCTGCAGGGTTGATTGGAAGCTTATCGCATCATCATGACGCTTTCAGGCGCTTAAGAGCTACCTCCTCCTTCGTCGATGGCCCAAGTGCTAGTCATGCAGACTCGTCTACTGGAGCGATTAGTGCAGAGCTTAGAGAACCTTGGCGCCGCTGCCTACGGTGGTATGGCAGCGATGCAGCCTAGTATCGATTGGCTAAGTTCCAGAACTTGCCCACCAAATTTCTTTTTCAGCGATAGACCCTTCCGACGCTAACGACCGGCTTTGCGATATTGAGTGCAAACTCCGATCTCAGAGTGAAGGTGTTCACCGATGAGGGAAAGTCACGATGTATGCTGCCTATTGTCTCAAGGGGCCGAGCTGCCGCAAAGCATGGTGGGATAGTTCTACGAGGCAATCCATCAACAAGCTGAGATAGAGTCACAACTGCAGGGAAGGTTTCAAGGAAGCGATACAGGCAAATCCACATCCCTAAAAGTGCTGATGGAAAATAAAGAAGAGGAATTTATAACCTCAAGAAGGGATCCATGCAGTCATGGATTACCTTCCTGGAAATTCAATTACTTGGCTCGCTACGCCGAATTGATGAGAGTTCCGAGTGAGGCTCCAAAAGGAAGCTCAGTCTGCATTGGGAGCATCTCAGCGAGGAGATCAAGCACTCACTTTCATTTGCTTCTTGATTTTCCCAACCTCAAAATGTTGGTCGACAAAGCGATACGAGTGGAAGACAAAGCGATTGCACTTTCGCGATCGAGAGCGGCGAAAGCGTAAGTGGGTCGGGCCCAAAAGGCAGCTAGCGCTAGCCCGATCGAGGTCGGTACTCTTTGGAAAGCTGATCGCTGCCCAATCGACCAGTGCCTCACACACCACTCACAAGGCCTCAATGACCTATTCCTCGCGCCCCTTCCGCCAGTTTGTGGGATTCAATCCTATAACCATGCTTCGGGCGGAGTTCAAGGAGGACGAGAATAGGATGATGTCAGCTTTTGTGCTTTGCGTGGCGGCGAGGTGGGGCATTTCGCCAATGTCTACCCACACCGACCCTTCCAACTTGTCCACCAGTGTAGCAGAGTGCTACTGATTCATCCCAAAGGCTCCAAAGCAAGTGGAGCGTGCGTGGCCAATGCCGAGAGACCAGGCCCGATCAGGTCCCACGGCCGAAGACAGAGCCACGGACAAGAGACATCTCTAACTTGGTGATTTGCGATGAAGAAGCAAGCATGATGCACCGAGCGTGGTTCTTGGTGCGTTCTCCTCTTGTGCATTCAGCGGCTCCTACAATGGTTTTGTTCGATTCGGGAGCTTCTCATTCCTTCGTGTCTTCAAGATTTGTTTAAGCATGACCAAGGGATCGAGACTACTACGCTGAGGCAATTATATGATAGTTCATTCTCCTGGCTCAATCCCTTCGAGCTCGTTGTATTTGCCTAGGAGTCCGTCGAATCAAATCGAAGGAGTGAAGTTCGTGTGAGATCGATCCAGATTGACACACTTGGACTTCGATGTAATCTTAAGGAATGGATTGGCTATCCCGAAGAACCAAGGACTCATCGATCAGTGCTAATCGTTCTATTTCCTTAGGTGAACCCGGATGGCATTCAAGTTTGGTTTAACTCCTAGGAAATTAGTCGGCTGACCGTCACGGAAACCCTCCTCCTTCTTTCCCTTTCTGTATTCTAGAGATGGGCCAAGTGCTCGGGTAGTATGTGGAGTGCGCCCGAGTGTCTTCCCTAAAGAATTGCTTGCTGGGATTGCCTCCAGGACAAAGACCTAGAGTTCATTATTGATTTGCTCAAAGGAAGCGCGCAATTACCTCAAGGTGACCTTATCGCATTGCTCCTCGGATGAGTTGCTCCAAACTCAGAGAAGCTTAACTCAAGGAACAGCTAGCTTAATGAAGGCTTTATCTCATTCTAGCTCTTCACCATGGGGAAGTCCAAGTGCTCTTTCATCAAGAAGAAGGATGGCCCGGTTTTCGCATGTGCGTTGACTACCGAGTTCGTTGAACAAAGTCAATATAAAGAACAAGTATCCACTTAGCGCGGATTGATGATCTCGCTTGATCACGATTGAATTGAGCTTCGAGTCTTTTCCAAAATTGATTTGAGACTTAGCTATTTCCAACTCAAAGATCCGGCCGAGGATATTCGAAAACTACGCTCACTACTTGTTATGGATTGTACGAGTATCACCGTGGTTTCGTTTGGCGCTTACTAATGCCCCCGCGCCACGTTCACTTGAATGCTTTCCCGGGACCCGAATACAAGTAAATCCGGACACTGCTGTGTATTCAGCACTAGTCCAGGATCACGCTAGTGCACATAGCCTCAACATTAGTAAATATCACAAATCATACCTACTCGATAATAAAGTATTTAAAGTAGTTAACCAAACAGGTTGCTTGACCTTTAGTGGTCAGAAGTTACAAATATATACGATTTGGCAGGCTAAACTTATTAAAAGAGAAATATACTTAGCAACGAAAAATAAGATAACATCGTGGCAAGCCATCCAAAGTATACCACAGTAATCGATCTGGCTCGCTCTCCCTAGTTAGACGGTTCCTCTTAGAGCTCCTCCTCCAAAGCCGGTGTAGACTCTTCTTCAACTCGGTGTTGTTTTGTAACAAGGGTGAGTACTTGGTAATCGATTGACTAGGCTCGTGAGGGCTAAGACTTATTCAAAATAAAATCTGCAAATGAATATATACAAAGAAAACACGTGGGTGCCAACCAATATGCCACAGTGCAACCCAGCCCGGCTAGACTCTGATCCTTAGTTCAGACGGCTCCTCCCGATATTCCTCCTCAAAGCTAAGCTGTCGCTTCTTCTTCAACTCGGTGTTGTTTTTGTGGCAAGTGGTGTGAGTACTTGGTACTCGTAAGTCATGCATGTAATGCAAGCTAATATACTACATGCATGGCTTAATACAAAGGAATAGCTCAAGGTATATTTGCATTAATGACATTAAACAAGTATCATCAAGTAGATTCAAAAGCAAGAAAAACAGTATAATATCAATAACTTTTCCAGAGTTAAATAAGCATCTTACCCATTCCTAAGTCCACATTTCCACCAACATCATCTATTAACCAAACCTCAACCTTTCAAGTCCAAGTTTTTCTCTTCAAGAAAGTCTAACCTCTTGAAATTTGTGAATCCCCGAAAGCAATGTCCAATACAGCATGACACGGCTATTCGAATAGATTTTTCACTGGCAGAGGTTATGCACTTTACCCACAAGATACTGACCTAAACACCGCCAAGGCGAGTGATCGTAAATAAAGCCTTCGAAACGGCATTAACTTCACGCAAGTGAACCTTTCCGGTTTTTGCCTCTACACTATCCCCTTTCCTTAACAAAGGCGAAGTATGAGAAGCGGAGCATACCTGTTGGATCGGGTACTATGCCATCGCATCAGTGGCACGCCCCTTCAAGCTACATTTAAGGGTGTAGTTGACACCCGAGGTATCACATGCAAGTTATTAGTAAACTTACTCAACTAGGACCGCCCCATCTTGGCCATGTGGTTTGCACGATTAACTTTCAGTTCAAAGGCTTGCAAGGTTAAGTCCTTATATTGACCAAAGTGGCAAGACTGCCCAAAGAACCAAACCATCGCCTCCCGATGCCACATCGCCCACGCCGATCATTTCTTGCCACATACCTGGCCCAAATTGCATTTATCAAACCCCGATTGATTACCATGCACCACGTACCATCAACATCACAACACATGATACCTTTCCAAAACAGGTTCAATATATCATTAAGTCAATATTAACATTTGATTGTCCAAAACTACATGTCATGAGCATTAGCGTAAAGGGTGTCTAAGCAATATACTACAACGATCTAAATTCCCGTAATGCTGGGTAACCATTTAAATAATGTCCAACTATTTCCCAATCCTCAAACTAGGGTCACAAAGGGTTCATGGCATACAATTCTTTATGTCAAGGTGGCATCGCATGGCTAGGCAATTACTAATCCCCCCAAAACTAATTAAAGCATTTTCTAATTGAACTAGCATGTGCAATACCTGAAATCAAATTAATTTCAAAATGGGATCAACATGGTCAAAGCACAACTTTGCCTTCAAAGAGTACTTGATCTTGGTCCAGAGAGTGGCTCCTGGGTCAACACTTCTCCTTGCTGAAACCTTCTGGCACTTCAACGCTCACTCGTAACGCGTGCAAAATAGCAATAAGTGAATAAAACAGTTGACAAAAAGTGTCCAAACATCCAAATAAAGTCCATAAACAGAAGAGAGAATAATTTTATGAATTTTTAGGAATTTGAATTTAAGCGAAATCGGAGTTAAAACGCAAAAGTTATAAAGCGTTTAAAGTTTAAATAATCACATTAAATAATATTATAGAGAAAAACTTTGGACTAAAAATTAAATAAAATTCACTACTAGGTAGATCTTTAATTTTATACAAATTTAGAAATTTGAATTCACTCAAATGCGGAGTTAAATTGCAAAAGTTATAAGGCGCTTGAAGTTTGAAATCATATTTGAATTCATTACAAACCGAATTAAATAAATTATTTCTTTTCTTTTTTTTTGAAAATGATTTATTGCGCTAAGAAGTGACACGCGTGTCAAAGCCAGTTCATTGGTCCATGTGGATTTGTCTGATGTCAAAGACCGGGTTAAATTCAACCGATGACGCCGCGATGACGCCACCGCGGATACGTGGCAAGACCCGATGTCGCCATGTGTCCTGTCAACGGACGCGGCCCACGCGCTGGCCGGGTCCCTGCTGCCGACATGCGTGGCCCCACTCGATTACGCGGGCCCGCTGCGTCAGAGACACGCCGCCGCTGACGCGCCGCTGCGGCGCGACGCGTACCGGGGTGTCATTGCGTGGTATTTATCTCTACGCTGGTTTGAAAATCAACGGCGATTGGATCGCTAAGCCACGCTTGAAAAACCACTTGGTCGCTTCCGACCGCATTTATCTTGATCTCGGACGGTTGAGAATAGATCGAATCCCGCAACGTGGAACCGTTGCCATGACGCGGCCTAACGCGGAACGTTGGATCTCGATCCAACCCGCTGAGATTCAATCTAATGCTGAGGGGTCGAAACACGGAAGGCATCACCGTGGGCTGCAGATCTTGATCTAGGGTCACCTCGGAGCTCGCGAGGTCGATGGCGACGCTGGGTGGAGCTGGTGCAAAGAATGGGAGACAGAGATCGACTACCACTCTTCGCGGGCGCTTCTGGTTTCCTCCCGGCGAGGTGAGTTGGCTTGCACGGGTGCTGCCTCTTGCCTGGTCAGGTTCTAGATCTCGGTTCAACCCGGCTAAGGGGGCGGCGCGATGACGAAGGGATGAAGCAAAAATCATGGTGGCTGCTGCGCAATAGGCACCACGGCTAGCTATCGTGGGCTAAATGGCTATGGGTCCCGCCGTGGAGTAGGGCTACTGGGTACGCAAGGTCGTGGCCGACTCAAGGCGTGACCTGTGCTTTAGTAATAGCCTCGTACAGCGTACGCGCTCGAGGCATGGGAACTCTTGAAGGTTCCATCGCTGCTGCGGCGCATGAGTCCTCACGGGCCGTGACTTGGACGGGAGATCGATGAACTGCTAACCGGCCCACGTGGCGCGGACAATCCGCCACGATCACGCGGCGTAACGAAGCGGGCTCCTGATACGACTCGTCAACCGAGTGATTCTCCGTAGCCTACCGATCTCGATCCAACGGGCCGAGATCTACCGAAGTTCTTGGTTAGTGGTGCTGGTCGCACGTGGGCTACGTGGCACTCAGTGGGCCGCTGGATCTCGATCCGACGGCCCACTGGGGTTAGGGTTCGGACGCCAGTTCGACCGAACCGCGCGCAAGGCACGTCCAGGCTCACCTTGACTTGAGTCCGACTCTGCCTCAGGCCGTGATGAACAAGAGCATAACTCACTCGTGATTTTCCAAATGATTAAATATTCAAATTAATTTCGTGCAAATTCATTTAACTGATTAAAAATAGTAAAACACTTGTGAAAAATTCCAGAAAAATCTGGAAAATATTTTGAGGTATTTTGGACTCAAATAAAATATTTCCAACAAAAAATTTTATTTGCAAAGTTTATTTCTTTAATTGATTTCAAAAGGGAATAAATCTTAAAAATTCCAAAATTCACCAAAGTGCCAAATCATAAGTTAAATTCATGAAAAGCAAAATTTTGGGGTAGTGTTAAGCAATGAACTCAGAAACAAGGTATTAATGAAAATACCCGGATAAATTCGTGGGTAGTGTTCATTGGATGACATTCTCATCTACTCCAAAAGTGGGGCAGTGACATGAGATTCATTTGGCGTAAGGTGCTCGGCTAAGCTTTGTAGGGCAGCATCAATCCCAGACGACAGAGTTTAGCAAATTCCTAGGACATGTTCTTTCCTGGAGGTGGAGTTGTTGCCGATCTCGAGCAAGGTGCAAGATGTGATCATTTGGGAGCAGCCTCGGACTGCTCCTGAAAGATCTTCTGGAGGTTTTCTTGGTCTTGCCGTTTACATATCTGTGGGTTCATCTGAGAATTTCTCCAAGCAAGCTGCAAATCCATCTGGATCGAATCGGGCTTCAACAATACAAAAGAAAATTGGAGTGGTGGAGTATGCCTTGTGAGTAAGCTTTCAAGAGCAAGCTAAGACTCTACTGCTCCGGGCCCTAGCTTCTTGTCTCAGGGCTGGATATACACAAGAGCTTTCTACATGTTCTACGAGACGTTTTACGCTGGTCTCTTGATGTGTGTTGATGCAAGAGGACAAGGTTGTAGCTTATGATCTCGCTGGCTAAACTCAAGCCTCACGTAAGCCAATTATCCAACTCATGATTTGGAATTGGTGGCAGAAGTTCACGCTCAAATCCAGGGCGCTGAATATCTCACTGGAAACTGATGTGAGATATACATCGACCACAAGAGCCTGGAAGTACTTTCTTCACCCTAACCAGCATGAACCTCGAGGCAACTGCACATGGCTAGAGCCGATCAAGGACTAAGGATCTAGGAATCTTCACTTATCACCTGTGCGCAAAAGCTATCGTGGTAGTAGATGCCT